>JAJCXA010000087.1:0-148945 GCA_026770245.1 Clarireedia aff. paspali H2 | reverse complement strand
TTCAACACTAACATCCACTTCACAGGTCGGTTGCAGAAGGGGAGACCTCTGCCCTTGCAGGAACAGCCGGGGTTCGATCCCCTGGCAACACGCAGGGTATGTCAAACCCTGCATCGAATTATTGGGGTCGCAGCCGTGATCGTGGTAGCGATCAACGAGGGGGTGGCATTCCCAGAGGTAAGATGGAACTCTTTATGCATCTTCATTTTATTCCATTGTTTTTCAACACTAACATCCACTTCACAGGTCGGTTGCAGAAGGGGAGACCTCTGCCCTCGCAGGGACAGCCGGGGTTCGATCCCCTGGCAACACGCAGGGTAATTTTGTTTCTTCGTTGTATCCGTTATATTCACACCCGGAAATACGGAGCTCCAGAAAAGAAAGTGTCAACCCAGAATAGGAATCAGAAGAAACTTAACTCTAAGGATCGATGTATAGTACCTGGATGCACCCTGTCCGTGGAGAAATATATACACAGCGCGGCACACATCGACTTCTCAATATGGGAAAAACGTCTCTTAGATATACCATGTCCTCTCAGTGGGTGTACTTCGTTGGCCAACTTCAAAACCACGTACAGCTTTCGCAGACATTTCAAAAACTTTCACCCGGATCTTTCCTCATTTGTTAACGACAAATCATTCGAAAGACGTGGCGCCACGGGCACATATTTTCGAATTCAAAATCACAATCTTCGGCTTCTATGTCCGCTTGGGTATCGTTGCGAATGGTTACAGATACTAACAACTGAGGAAGAAGTTCTGTTACATATGAGAATTTTTCATGAGAAGCTCTGGATTCAGACCCTGACGGAAAAGCATTCCAACCTCGTCAACTACTTTGGTGATAGCTATACTCCGATAGCACCTTGGCCGTTACAAAGAAAGCCTACACCAGAGGAAGTCATTGCAGTAGAGTCCCCGCCCATAGTTGATTTGCACTTCGCTGGGAAATTGAGTATCAAAGACAGCGACGACGAATCCGAAGATGAATCGGAAAACGAATCGGAAAACGAATCGGAAAACGAATCGGAAAACGAATCGGAAAAGGAAAAAGTGAAGGAAAACAATTCTGAATCCAAAAGATATAATACACGTTCCCGAAAGCGGAGCCGCATTAAATGGAGTTGATGAACTTGTGGTTGTATTGGGGTAGATGTTATACTGGCTGATGGGGTGGATGTTATACTTGCTAGCTACACAAATTGGCTGATAGGATTTGGTTGATGAGATTTCGCTAATTTGCTAGCTACATAAACCGACTGATGGGATTTGGGTTGATGAGATTTCACGAAAGATTTCATATAGTATAATAGCCTACGGTATCGCACTTGTACTTACCCCAAATTTGATCTGAAATTCTTAAAGAAGTGTTTCCCTTTCCAGGTATTACCCTTTAATAATATGATTGATATTTGCACTAAGTAGGGGAGTTGCTGGTTCGAACTAATCATACTGAGGTAATGGGTTGTGACTAGTGCAAGAGTGCTCAAGCGATAAGAGCCCGAGAGTGACTCTTCTCCTGATTGATGTAGCGTTTGTTGAGCAGTCCCAATAGTATCTTGGGCGTCAAGCTGAGTTTTAGGAATAACTGTAGAGCTTCCTGTTGTAGCTCCAGATAGCGTCGTTATACTGCGACTTTGACCTAGTGGGTTGGACATACTGATGGGAGAAAATGGGTCAGGCGATTTGTTTAGTCCTTTGGGGTCTCAGTTGTGTAGTCAATGTGCGTTGTATTCCTCTCGACCTCCGAGCCCTCCGAAATGCTTATTTAAGAGAATTGATGGTTTCGAGGGGGTTGAAGGGGTGATGGAGTGGATTTTTGCGGGGTAGAAGGGGGAGTAATGGGTAAGGGGGGAGTGGTGAGCCGCTATCCGTCCAACCATCATCCATATCTCATCATATCACCAAACCTAAAAGTTGACATATCTACCAGCCAAGGGGTATTCAAAAAAAAAAAAAAAAAAAAAAAAAAAAAAAAAAAAAGAGTAATCATCCAACGCGTCGTAAAACCGCCCAATCCATTTACATGACTGTGCAACAGCCCTCCAACTTCCTTATTATCTTTGGCAAGAATTTCTTCGCCAGCTTCTCTAGCTCCTCGTTATCGTTATTCTGCTGTTGTTGCTGTCCTCCCTGTTGATATCCACCTCCATGATGAGGTTGCTGGTTCTGATGACCACCCTGTCCATGATGCTGTTGGCCACCATGCTGACCACCATGCTGAGGCGGCTGATAAACCGGCTGCTGGTACCCAACCTCCGCACCCCCACCGCTTCCCCCGCCTCCTTGCAAATCAATCCACATCCTCCCCTCATTCTCCTCCGTCCCATACCTCAACCCCAGCTCCCTACACACCTCCTCCACCTTCGGCTTAATCTTCTGCACATGATCGCGACTGTGATTGCCCTTTCCCACAATAACATGCAGTCTCCCCTGCCCGTTCGCCCTTGCGTATTTAATCCTCTCTTCTAGAATCCGCTCCGCTTCTTCGACATATTGGCCATGCAAATCAATTTCATCGGACCCAACGCGGCCTTCGGCATTGTTTTCTCTGAATATAAATTCCGAGGCTTGGCGATTGTACTCGTCCATTTTCGCGGCATGCTTCTTGCCTTCCGCGGAGAGCTCGTGCGCTTTGGCTCCATCGCCGGCTTCGTAGGCGGCGTGGGCACGGTCGAAGCAGGAGGAGCGTTTTGCGGCTTCTTGGTGCGCGAGAGAGCGTAGACGGTCGTATTCGGCTTCAGCGTTGGAGGAAGAGCCATGATTGAAGGCTGTAGATGTGTTAGTTTGGGGATTGCTTGCTTGTTTACGGGAAAGTGAGAAGATAGGCAAAGAAAGCGGTATGGAAGATTAGAGAAGAGATCACTGTACCTTTAGCTCCCATTGACTTCATTGCGTAGGAGGACGACATCTTGAAGGATTGAGATGCACTATTGAGGGACAAGCCGAGAGATGGGATGGTGGGCAGAAAATAAAAACCTTCCGAGGGATGCGACTGTTGTTATGCTATCTCGGAACAATACCGGGACCTAGATCAGCTGAAAACATTGACCTAATGGTGGTGCTGGGCTGGGGCTGGTGGGGCTGATCAAGGGTCTAATGCGCTGGCTTCACATTAATGTAGGTACAGATCGAGCTTATAGATCATCATCACCAGCTGTCAAGCTTGGAAGCTCGGAAGCTCAGGGGAAAAGCTGGATATGAAACTGTTGGCGGTTGATTCTGCGAACCAACTGATGCGATATTTTTCGAATGACCTTGGTTGTGGAATCTGGGCCTAGTCTTTATGAGGTCTAGGCTGGGCTGTCACATGGCACATGGGCACGGCTACATAACCTTACTCCCTACTTTGAAGTTTCATTCTTTTCTCACAATTCGACGAAGATTTTGCAATCGACAAGCTCCGTCTCACAGGCTGCCATAACGACTTGTACACTGATTCTATAATCGAAAGCCTCTGCCTCTTATTACTTATTCCTCGGAGATCTCAACAACCACCTTCTTGGCCGATACACCAGCTCTCAAAACATCGATACCTTCTTGGACTTTCTCTAATCCCCCTTTGATGATCAAAGGATCCGGCTTCGCTTGGAATTTCCCAGCTGCTAAAGCTTTGGGGATGTATTGCCGCCACACGGCATCACCGACATCTAGGTTTACGAACCCAGGATCCAAGCCATTCACTATAAAGTCGGAGATCAGCACAACTCAGTAATTTGTTAGGTGTCATCACGTACCGAAGGCTGCTTGGACGTTGTCCGGAAGTCCACCTTGTGGCCGTAGTAGCACGGGAAGTTTCCCTCCTCCAATCTGGCCAAGAATTTCCCCACAAACTTTCTGTGTCTCCGCGCTTCCTACACAGTCCATGACAAAGTCATCCTTTTTCAAAACCTTTAGGATTCCCTCGACGATGGCTGGGCCTTTGTGGTCAAAGGCTTGTGAAGCACCTAAACTTTTCACGTACTCAAAATTGGATCTACTGGCAGTAGTTACAACCATGAGACCAGCTGCGACAGCAAGCTGAATCGCTGAACTCCCACACGAAGTGCTTCCGCCCCAGATAAGAATCGTCTTCCCTGCGGGCGTAGGATCTAATGATGGAAATGGCAAGCCAAGCTGGACGAAGAGACCACTGGCAGCCGTGGAAAGTGACAGTGGAAGTACAGCAGCGTTGGCTAAAGGTAATGAATCAGGAACTGGAGCCACCAGGATTTCCAGACAGGTTGTGTAGCGCTGAAAACCGGCATGGGTAATCTTCCCCGTTAGAAGGCTGGCACAATGCCTAAGAAGATCAGTATGGTTTTGGCCGCGGTCGTAGTTCGACCATTACATTTATGGAGCATACCCAATCACTCTTTGACCAATTTTGAATCGAGTCACGTTAGACCCAAGTTGTACCACAGTACCCGCAACATCTGTGCCGAATATAAAGGGATACTGAAGCTCAAAGTATGGGGTGTCTTGCATCTGTAAAGTTCGTGAGATGGATTCAGATTCTTCTCGAACATTTCTCATACCTTCCAATCTACTGGATTGACAGCTGCATAGGCGACTTTGATTACGACTTCATTCTCTGACGGATCTGGTTTGGGTCCAGGACCGACCTTCATAGGTCTACTTTTGGCAGCGGTGATCCATGCTGCTTCGTTCTCAAAGGTAGATGCCATAATTGTGAGTTATTTTAATGTCAAGTAGAGTTTCGAATGGTTAGGATATAGGGGAGATATTGATGAATTGATGGAAAATCCATCGATTTGCGCGGTCACAGTTTATATGACAAAAACCCAAGAATGTTATGGATAGGTGCTCCCATCATCATGGCTGCTGTTCTGCTAGAACAGTCTCACAAATCTAATGACTTGCTCAGGGACGAATACGAACAGTGCGCCGACACGGATTTCCGTGCTCCTGGCTGACTAAGACATCTGGCACTTCAATTTGTCAGCTCGTTGATTTCGAGCGAGCGCTCCTATTTTAACACAACACAGGTAAAGGTACTTATTGACACGGAGTTACGTGTCATCGTCGTGACTTTGAGGTATCAGCACGTCTTGTATTTCACTAGCAGACGGAGTTGCGTGCAACATGGCATCAATATTACCTCCTCCAATGGGTAAACCAACCTTGAGTTTCACATGCAACATTTGTAATAAAGTATTTTACAACGGTACGCAAAGTCGCTTTTATCGATACCAAAATAAGTGCATTCGACTAACTCAATGCAGAAAAAACACAAATCCGACATGTGCGTTACTGCCGCAAGAAAGCTGATCATCCTTCAAGATCAAGGAAGAGATCGTGTGCCAGGTGCTCTACTGCTAAGACATACTGTGATTGTGCATATCCCTCCTGCTCACGATGTTTGGAGAAGAACATCGTATGTCTTTACCAACATGATCAGAAGTCATCTAGTACAACTGCACGAAAAGATCGCTCGGATTCAGCACAACAGCAATTTCATACCAGCCCTTCGTCGTCGGACGATTCAGCCTCGCCAGACCCGATTTCAGGCACCTCATTGTTACATTACTATGATTCTTCATCTACATCCGATTCGGACAGGCTCGGTATAGCAAATAGCTACCAGCTTGCGTCTCTCCCGTCTCCTCTCTTCTCCAATAACTTATCATTGCTTCCAGTAGCCTCTGAGCATGCTCATCTAAGAGTTCATACATTACCTGACATGATCCATCATGAGAAGAGTCTCTTCCCAGAGATTCTTTCATACAACGACTCCAGATGGTCTTTAGACTTCTCAAACATTCCTTTACTGGTTCAATCGCCAATTCCACGTGCACCTCGAGCGTTCTCTCCGAAGCGTCAGCGATACCGCCAACTATCACTAACCAGAAAATATATCGTCTGTGTATTGAATACATATCCTCAGATGCTGCTTTCAGGCAAAGAGCTGCCGCCCTTTGTCCATCCGAAATTGCAGTTCTTATCAACAGATGTAGTATTCAACATGAATCGGACTTCTTCCTCCGATCCTTTGACGATGTGTGCTGGTATTATGGCCATGTGGTCGGTGAAAAATGCCAGCAATACTGCTTTTATCTGGCGGTCAATCCGTTCAGAACAAGAACGATTATTTGAAGAGGTTTGATTTCACTAGTCATTCTAGTGAACCTGACTGACGGACTCCAGTGTCCTACCTACGATGATCATAATGCAGTGGCTGCGCTACAAGCAATTTGCGTTTATCTTCTACTGCGATTATCTGAAACGGATGAAGATGCCACCGACTTTGATATCCCACTGATCAGCACCATGACTGTATGTGCATTCCCCACGCATTGTTACCCAGAGTTGAGGTACCGTATACTTACTCCGGAATAGAAAATCACACAACAAGTACAGGGAATCACCCTAAAGTATAATAAGGCTCCTGCATGGAAGGGTTGGCTACTAGTCGAGTCACTACGTCGGTACGTGAAAGTTTTGCAACACCATACTAATCTAGTTGCGCTGATACCCAAACAAGCACAATCTTCGTTCTGTTCATAATCGATATCCTGTTCGACATATCCCCAGGTACCCAGCCATACTGTCGCGACGCTGCAAGGTATTTGGCTCAAATGCCTTTACCATGCCACAAGAATATTTGGAGATCCCAGACGGAGTTAGAGTGGGAATGGGAATACACCGCTCATTGCGCAAGCAAATATCAGCGTCTTACATTTAGTGATTTACTTCAGCATAGTGAAGAGGATGGACCAGCGGGGAACTTGCTCGATGACTGGCTGGCGAACATGGATGATTTTGGAACGCTGATTGTATCTGTGGCAAGTCTGCTAGAGGTGGATGGATACACTATGGCTTGATTGCTTGCCCATGTGATTAATTGAAAGAGTATATCCTCGTTTGAGTACTTGATGAAAGGATAAGCATGATACACTGACACGTAATGGTTATGTAAATACTGACCAAGGCCTGACGCCCAATTAGCTTTGCAGCAATTTTAGTGACTAAGCGATGACGTCTACCAAATGGTAGTTGTCTTGTCTGATAACGGCAAGTACGATTGATTGGGTTTGGCTGCCTGCAGCCAAGGACTGTCGACGACTCAAACACCTGCAGCTACATCATACATCGAAACCGGAGAACTAAATGCGGAAAGTGGGGTCTCACTCAACATAGTGCCTCACTCAACATAGTGCCTCAACCCCACATATATACTTCAATCTCCCCACGTCGGTTTCACAGCCACCGTCTCAAAGTGCGCTATTATCCTATACCTCACAAGCAGCACGTGCGTGCATCCATCCTATCCACCATGGGTGAGAAGAACACACCCCTTAAGCACCGCTCCCATTTCCCCGTCCACCCCATCGCCAACTCGCAAGCCGTCGTCGGCGGCGGCTCTAACAAATACCGCTTCACGGTCCTAACCGACGGTCTCCTGCGGTATGAATGGGCACCCGACAGCATCTTCGAAGACCGCGCCAGCGTCTTCGCTCTACACCGGGCTCACCCTGTCCCAGATTTCCGCGTCGTAAATACCAACAACACACTCGAGATCATCACGGCAAAATTCCACCTCACCTACACCGTCGGGGCGGTCTTCGCGCCCAGCAGTCTCAGCGCGGGCATCAAGGGGAGTTTCACGGACCATAGCTCCGTGTGGCGGTTCGGCGAGGAAGAGCGGGAGAACTTGGGCGGTACGGCCCGCACGCTGGATGATGCGAATGGGCGGATTCCGCTGGGCACGGGGGTAGTGAGTACGAAAGGCTTTGCGACGATGGATGATTCGCGGAGCATGTTGTTTGATGCGGAAGGGTTTGTTGCTACGCGGCGGCCGGGGGAGGGTAGGATCGATGGGTATTTATTTGCATATGGACATGATTACCAAGGGGCTGTGAAGGCATTATACATGCTTTCTGGAAAACAGCCACTTCTTCCGCGCTGGGCACTGGGGAATTGGTGGTCGAGATACTATGCGTATAACGATGAGGAATATCTCGCTCTGATGGATCGGTTTGGCCAGGAGAAAATCCCGCTTAGTGTTGCGGTGCTTGATATGGATTGGCATATAGTGGATGACCCGAAAGTGCTTGCGAGCGGCAAAACGGGCTGGACGGGGTACACGTGGAATAGGAAATTGTTCCCCAATCCGGAGGAATTTCTTGCAGAGCTGCATAACCGTAAATTAAAAGTAAGTCTAAACGACCACCCTGCCGACGGGGTTCAATCGTACGAAGATCTCTACCCAGCCATGGCAGCCGCGCTCTCGCACCCAACGCACGATCACGACCCCATTCACTTCGATATCACCTCCCTTCCCTTCCTCAATGCCTTCTTCGACGTCCTGCACCGTCCGATCGAAAAGCAGGGCGTGGATTTCTGGTGGGTGGACTGGCAGCAGGGTTCGCATTCGCGTATTCCCGGGATCGATCCGCTGTGGGTGCTCAACCATTTCCACTTCCTCGACAACGCGCTGAATAATCACAACTCCCGCCCGCTGACATTCAGTCGGTATGCGGGACCCGGGTCGCATCGCTATCCGGTGGGGTTTTCAGGGGATACGATCGCATCCTGGGAGTCGCTGGCGTTTCAGCCGGAGTTTACGGCGACGGCGAGTAATATAGGTTATGGATGGTGGAGTCATGATATCGGGGGGCATTTGTACGGGTGTAAAGATGATGAGTTGGCGGCGAGGTGGGTACAGTTGGGGTGCTTTAGCCCGGTTTTGCGATTGCATTCGTCGAATAGTCGGTGGATGAGGAAGGAGCCGTGGATGTATGGGGCGGAAGCGGAGGGGGTTATGAAGGGGTTTTTGAAGTTGAGACATAGATTGTTGCCGTATTTGTACACGATGAATGCGAGGTGTGCGAAGGGAGAGGAGGAGGGAGCGCCATTGGTGAGACCGATGTATTGGTTGTGGCCGGAGGAGAAGGCGGCGTATGAGGTGCCGAATCAGTATGTGTTTGGGAGTGAATTGGTGGTGATGCCGATTACGCGGAGGGCGGATAGGAGGGTGGGATTGGGGAAGACGAAGGGGTGGCTACCCGGGGGGAGGTGGTGGGTGGATGTTTTTGAGGGGGTGAGGTATAGGGGGGGAAGAGAATTGATGGTTTCGAGGGGGTTGAAGGGGTATCCTGTTTTTGCGGGGGAAGGGGCGATTGTGCCGTTGGATGGGGAGGAGAAGCCGGAGAACGGGGCAGAGAACGAAGTTAAGAAGGTGGAGGTTTGGATTGTGGTGGGGAGGGATGGAACATTTGAGATGCTGGAGGACGATGGGAAGGGAAGTAGAGTGGAAGATGTACAGTGGGTAAAAACACCAATTTCGTATAAACACGCGGCGGGAAAGGTGATCATCGGTCCTACTACCGGCCCTGCGGATCCCTCAAACAAAACCCGCGAATGGAGTATCCGATTGCTCGGCGTGCATACACGCAATACACAAGCCCTCCACGCAACTCTACAAATCGACAACGAGGAGGAGAAACGCGAGCTCAATCCCTCGCCGGTACACAACGGAACACGAGTCCACGTCGGCGCGATCCCGTATTCTGCACAAGCTAGCATCACGATCAGTACCTCGAACACGCACTCGGCGCCACCAGAACTCACGCCTACGGATCCGCGGCGGTATATCCGCCCGATATTGGAGGGGGCGCAGATGGAGTATAAGTTGAAGGAGAGGATTTGGAGGATTATAAGTACGGATGGAGAGGAGGAGCAGGGGGGGAACTATGATGAAGAAAGGAAATTGCGGGTGGTTAGTGGGTTGTTGGCTTTGGAAGGGGTGGGTGGGAAGGGGGAGGAAGAGGAGAACTTGAGGGATGCGGTGATGGAGTGGATTTTTGCGGGGTAGAAGGGGGAGTAATGGGTAAGGGGGGAGTGGTGAGAGGATGGGAGGGATGGAAGGGACGAAGCAGGGGAGATAGAAAGAGGATGAGGATGAGGATGAGGATGAGGATGCAAGGGGAAATAGGAATGGGGGTGAAAAGGCAAGCGGATAGGTAGTCGCAAGTAGGAAAGGGAGTATGAGAGTTTTAGTAAATCGTATTTGACAATTGTTTGATGTGTGTGGCTCAATGCATATTGTATCTCATATTTGGGAGGTTTGGAAATGGAATGCCAAGTAAAGGGGCTACGCTTAACTGGCCATGATACATTATAGCTCAACAGAATGGTATACATACATACATGCTCACCCTACGTAGCTCACTCTATTTACACTACTAAATATAGCCCTCCTCATCATGAGCAAAGAGCTCGCTTGCAACTCATCGTACAGATAACAAGAAAAATACTTCAGTTGAGAATGCCTCCATTTATCCGTTCCTTCATCCAAATCCGCCAAAAAGGGTATATCTAACTAGTCCTGTGTTCCCCGGTTCCATTTCCGTCCCAAACCAATTGCATAAATAAAATAGTATCCTCCAAACCGATCCGATTCCAGTCCCTCCAAAGTAATCCGGATCCCACCGCCATTGCCCCCCCATAAAGCTTTTGAAACAGGTCCATTCCTCCCAAATCGAAACCAAAAATAACATGCATAAATCCAAACAAAAATAAAATGGGGAGGGCAAGCAATGCAACCGTAGTATGCAAGCGAGCATCTCTATAAGTTTCCGACCCGAAACTTGATTCAAAACCACCTCCATCTGTACTCCTCCTATTCTTTTCCACTCCAACAGAAACTACTAGATCCCATCCTTGTGGGCTAGTATTAAAAATAAAGTCCGTGGGCAAAAATGCATGCAAAATCCTCTAGCACCAAGGGCAACAGACTGGTACTGTCAAATCCGGTATATATGCAATCCATGGCTTGGCAAAATCTCCTCTTGGCAGGCTCCATTATCCTTGATCCTGATGTATGGTTGCATGACTGGAAGCATGACTTGAACCTGTCTATATGCTTTTGTCTTGTATCTGCTATCATGACCGGTATGTCTAAAGCGGGCTGGGTCCGCTGTGATTGTCGTTCCAAGTCTGCTGATGCAATGTACCCCGACCTTCTAGTTAGGCAGAAGATGTGCTAGAAATGAAATGTCAGTATAGTTCACACTTTACTATGCTCATGCCGAATGCTGGAGGTGAACTTACAATATTATCTTCGATTCCGTTTGTGGCAAATCGTTCAGCCCATAGATCCGTGGCTGAAGGTTCTGTTCATTCCTGGTGCAGCATTGATCCGTTGGGTGGTTTGGGCCATTATCTTAAGGCAATCACTAGCATTCCTCAAAATAGTCATGGTATTGGCATTTTTGGGATCATGCAATTGCTTCACGGCTTCCAAGAGTCTTTGTTCACTCTGGTGATACCTTTCAACCAAAGATGGCTCATGGATAACAATGGGTGACTTGACTCTCTTGACTTCCTGTTCTGGGCTGGCTTGATCCTCGACGGCATCTTGCTTACGCTTTTTTGAGCCAGATTCTGACTTCTCAGTTGGTGGTGGCGATGCACTGCCGTTGCTCCTGACATCCTTGGAAGTGGTTTGGTCATTGTGCACACGCTTCATGTGGTCATAAAGGTTCCAGCGGCGGGGGAAACCATTGCCAGCAACGCCGCGCTCGCAGCCTTCGTACTTGCAAAGGAATGGTTTATCTCCATGGCCATGCATGGCATGTGCTTCTCTCTCGTGGCGGAGTAAACAGGCAGTGGATGAGAATTTGTTGTCCGCACAAGCTGGGATCTTGCATCTGTATGGCTTCAGGTGGGAGTCGACAAATTTGCTGTAGCACAGATTCATTAGCTTTTTTTTCGGATCATGGAGGTATTAGAATTTGTCCTACTCGTAATTGCACTTGAGCTTCTCTGGCTTGTGTTGGCAGTTTGGGTTTCCTTCCCATGGGCAATGGTACAATCCATCGGCTCCGGTGGTCACATTATGGTAAAGCTCATGGTCCCGAGCAGAGTTATCAGCTTCCAGACTGGAACGTCCAACTACTTTGAAGGAGTCCTCTGAGTTTCCTGGCTGCCTGGCATTGGCAATGTCGCCTGCGACCTTGGATGGTCTTGGTCCATTGGGTTTCCTTGGCATCCTGTTACGAATCTTGTAAGAAGGTGCATCCACCAAATTTGTGGAACCTTGAAATACATACCTTGGGGAGTTGCCGTCAATCGGTGAGTAGTCCAATGGGCTGTTCACAGTCGAAGACATCATTTGTGCTGGCAAAGACCATGGTTCCTCATGGGCAACTGGTGATGACCTCTGGGATTCAATGAAAGAATTGCCCCATATATTGGTGGGTGATCCTATAAGGGCATTGTTATAGATAACAGAGTCTGGTGTGCTCTGTACATAACTTGTAAGAGACCTTGTGGCTGTAGAAAGACTTGTGGGCAGTCCATCCGAGCTTGGGAATACATCAAATTCTGTTGTCAATGACAAAGTTGGCGGCTGAGAAAATCCAGTGGTAGTTGCTGTGAAGTCATTTCCGGGCATGTCATCATGTCCTGGGTATGTGAAGCTGTCGAATGCAGACTGGAAATCAATCTGTCCTGATGGGGTATACAAAACAGAACTGCTTGGGCTAGCAGATCGAACTGTGGCATCAGAAGTAGTGGAAGAACCGTTGTATGGTCCTTGGGAGACATTTGGGTACAGTCTCAATGATCGATTTTGATCATTCATGTCAGTAGAAGATGACTGTGTGGTTCTTTGTGATTGAGCTCCTGTGGAATCCTGTGATGGGAAACGAGACATAACTGAGGCCCCCTGGCCTGATGGAGAAAGGTCTGATGACCACTGGTTCCGTTGGCTGTGCATCTGAGCTACAGGGAAATAAAGAGAAGAATCAGAAAATCCATTGGGAATATGTCCTTGGGATGTGGATTCACGGTGCGAGTACTGTAAGCCTTCACCTTTTCCGTTCCAGGATAATCCACTGTATTGACCCTGGGTAGGTTCTGTCTGACGCAAAGAAAATCCAGACGTTCCTTGGAATGGGGTTCTTGAGTTGAAACCGCTACACAAAAGTTGGGTCAGTGTGCTGTGCATCCACTTTAAAAACAACTACAATTGTAACGAACGAACAGAACAGTAAAAAAAAGAACAGAAGCAAAACAGAAAATCAAATTAGGAGAGTCCTACAGCAACATGTTAGTTCAGTATATAGAGTCGAAATGGATTGTACAGACCAGTAGAGTTGAGGTTCCTGAAGTCAAAAGATAAAGTCCATGGCAGTGATGAATGGTCCGAAGGGAATAGGTCAAAAATCCGGGATGAAAGAACAGGAAGGAAAAAAAAAAAAGAATGAAACACCCAGAGAAAAAAGGGCAATATCCTCGGGCTGCGGTCCCATGATGGATAGATTGGTTCATAATGGTGCTTCTTCGAAACGGAAATCCTTCTGTGCGAAAAGAAAAAGAAGTAATTGTTAGTTGATGGATCACTCGTTTAATGAAGGGAGTAGTGTCGGACTTTCTGGAAGTCGACATCGAGTAAATTACGTACCCTTCGGCACAAATTGATGCCTATGCAAGAGAGATTGTAAAAGGGCTGGCATAGCCGGCTACATTCTTGCTTGTGAGGGGTTCTCCTCGGTTTGGTGTTGGAATTTTGGAAATCCTTAGCCGGAAGGGTAGAAAGAAATGACACCAGGATAGCCTATGGAAAGATGCCGCTTTATAATGGTCCTGTTGTTGCTCATCCTATGCGGGTGCATATAGAGATCACTTGAATTAAGGTTGATCGTGTGATTATATCCAGCCGCACAAACCGAAGTTCGTGATGGTATGAAAGCCCGGTCAAACAATGAAGAAACTCCGCTGAACCCGCAAGGATATGCGAGTTCACAAACGGGGGTATTTGTCGGCACAGAAGGTTGAAGTAGGTAGAGCATCATTCATAGCTGGGAAGTCCTCCAAGGAAATGAAATCGAAAGTGAAGGGAAGCTCATTTGGATTTATCCGTAATATATTCGTGTCCATATTCCAGATATGAAAGAGAAATGTACGCAGTCCTGTTATATCCGGGAGGGTATACGCTTACCAAGACCGGAGGTCTTTTTCCTTTCTGTAATTTCATTTTTGTTTGCAAAAACGTTCCAGCACATAAATGCACCTTCAGTTTGAGCGCTCATGTAGGAACACGAGAAAGTCCTTCGGGAAAGCCTATGGAGGACTGAAACCTGGGTGACCTGGGAAATATATGCCCTGGAAACTCCGTGGAAAACTCCTGGACTGATGAATCTGTTGTGGTGCGAAAATACATGACTTTTCTGGAACATGAAAATAATCCGGGTAACAAGCAAAACTCAAAAGCAAAGCAAAAAAAACAAAACAAGTAGAAGAGAAAAAACAATATACCTGGCGGTTGCCTTCTTCCGGGAACGAGATTGGATGTCGAAGCCTGTCATGGTTTCCGGGAGAATGGTTACAGTCTCCGTGCAAGTCATTGGAATGTCCTTTGAAGCAACGGCAATGTGCTTTAATGGCCGTCGAAGAAAAAATGCTGGAATGTACTACTTCTAGGCCACGGCCACAGTGGTAAGAGTATACAGACAGTGGTTGATTGCGATGAAAACAAAATCAATCCGGGCTTGGATGATCTGTGTATCCGTTTGGGAATCCTCTTTTCTGGTCCTTCCTTGGATATGTTGTTGCAAGTGGAAGGAAAATCAAAACTTTTTTTTTCAGTTGGGCAACTGTGGGAGAGGAAGAGGGAGAGGGAGAAGGGGGAAGGGATCCGCAATATACAGGAACTGGTATAAGGGTAGACGACGGATAAGAGGTTGGGCAAAGATGCAAAGGTACAAGATGGTGGGCGAATAATGACTGATCTTCGGTATAGGTAGGATTGGTGGATGTTTCTGGAGAACGGATGATGAATGGGAAGAGAAGAGGAGCAGGTTCGTTTGAAGTGGGGGAGGTTGGGCACTTATGCTTTTTAACGGCAAGGTACTCAGCACCCGCTCGTCCTCATGGATCAAGGAATGACGGTCGAGTGAGAAGTGGGACACTGTAAAGGGAAGCTCACATACCAGGATACCAGGATCCCTCATGTGTTTATGTGAGACATTGATGCGTTGTCTCTTCTCCTTCCCAGAATTGCTTTTAATTGCCTCGTTTCCATGCAATTCAAATAGAACCATTAGCCACCACCGAATTCAATAGGTCAGAAAATGGTCACTTAACCTTTCAACCCTGTCGAGTCTTCCTCCAACCCTTGGTTGGTATACCTGGTCTGTACTTCACAGCCCTTGCAAAAAGTTCTCACGTTTTTTGGGTGCTCGAAATAAATATGGGGACCGTAATGCACACCCCTCTCTCCAATACTCTCTCCAATACTCCATATCCAATAATAGTCGCTCGACAATCAAACACACACAAGGGTGGCTATGGATGGAATGTCGGGAGAACGCGCAAGAAGGCTACCAATTCGAAAAAATTGACTGAAGCAATGGAAGGAAATGGAGTCAATGCTAAACCGCACTCTGTAGCAAACTTCGGTCGCAAAGAGAGCGCACGTAAAGGAAACTCCTGGAAAGGATGGATAATTTGATGTGATAGTTCACCCAACTTGCTTCTTCACATCAACGGTATGAAAAGGACCATTCCATATCTAGTAATCATGAAGATAAATAATTTGTACCCGAGGATTTGAATCCATGAATCGCGGGAAGGATTTTATCCTGCCGACCGTCTGCTATGACAGAATTATGCATCCACAAGGTTCACCAAACACAGTTCATTCGGTGAAAAAGGATCCAGTCGAGGGTTGGTGTATCATGAACAGGTGTAGATAGGACTCCCATACGTCCGCCAGCGAGTCTTGTCCAAACAGCCCCAGCCTTGTCACGCATGGTGCATTTGCTTTGCATTCGCGGCAAGACTGGAAAGTGTGGAATGTCTAACTGCAGGCTGAATTCCCAATTCTCAGCTGCCAATTCCCAATTCGGAACTCAGAATATACTTCGGCGACAGATGTACTTCGTACCGCTGTGGATTCAATGCCGAAAGGGTTGAAACATTCATTTCTTTTTCCTGTTTGATGACCAGTTGGAACTTTGACAGATCTCCTTCCCTTTGAAGTTATTCCCGAAGGGAGATCATCAGGGTCAGGAACTATCATTTTCTACGACAAATGATGATGACACTGTGCAGCGCAGCTCATTACTGTGTCAGTACGGAGATAGATAGGAACAGATTCGTGTTCATTCTACGAAGCTCCGTCCGGAGGCTGTGATCCACTCCTCGACTCCTCTCGACGCCCGGATGTGCTTGAGTACTGTACTTCGTAGAGGATGCCTCATGAAGGCTGTCGATGCGTTGTAGGTGACTTTATTTCGCTGCTTCTTTTTTTTCATTTCCAGTGTGGTTGGATTCGAAATTGATTGGTAACTTTATGCTCCCCGTCAGCTCTCCGTCAGCTCCCCAAGCCTCTTCTCCTGCACGTTATTGCACCGTATCATCAATAGTGGCATGTTCTTGGCCAATCGAAGTCTCTCCTGACCGTGCGTGAGATGGATGCAACCTGCAAAGCACATATACATACAAGTAATATTATATGGTATGGGCCAATTTCAAGTTATTTCGGTCGGTCGAAATTTGGGGGTGTGTATTCGCTGGCTCTCTGCAGCGTTCGCATTTCGTCACACCATAGAAACCCCATGAATGCGCGATTTTGCACACGCTCGCACAGGCTCGCACACTCTCGCACAACCACTTCCTTCTCTCCAGCTCAAGCTGTAGCTCACGTCAACGCACGATGAGTCTTTTCCTCGTGCAGTACGGATTTTGGTACGGCACTGTGGTTACTTCGTACAGTACCTGCTTTGTATGACATCAACCGTGGTGGGGGCAACGAGGCTGGAAGAAAAGAGGCCTTTCGTCCATTTGAGCAAGGGAGCAACGGAGCAAGGGAGCAAGGGAACGTGCAAATTTTCACTTTGCAAATATCGAACCCTGATCCCCGCGACCGAGGCCGTTACGCTGTCCAAGCTCGCCCTCAACGTTTTCTCGAGAAAAATTCAGAGAATTTTTTTGTTAGTGGAACCGCTGTGAGCAGCACACAGAGACCTCACGAGCTATAACCCTCTGACCTATGTTCCACCACTTGATGCACCGCATTGGATGTTTGAGGGGACAACGTCGCGGTAGCACGATTCGCAGTCGTTGCCAGTCAGGGATCTTGCTTACATTGACCGAGACGGTCCGAGTTGGCTGAAGCCGTGTTATTCATACACCCCCACAGGGAAGATCCTTACTGCCGTATCTTCATGGCAGTCTCCTGGAACAGGTCGACGTCGCTTGAGTTTTCTCGAGACTTGGAAGAACCTTTCCGATAGGAAGAACCACATGGTTGATCGACGAGAATTCAACTTCATCAGCTAGGCATGCAAGTTTCGCTTCTTCGAAAATCATGTCGATGATGCATTCCATTCCAACACCAAGTCTCAAGGCTTTCAAGTGTAATGCCGCAGCAATAAGGAGGCACCAATGATCGGCAAAAGGCTATGTATCACACTCCAACTGGTGAGCATGCTCTGAATTTCAGCATGCACAGCTGCATAGATGTTGTGTGGCAGCGTAAACGACGTTCTAGATGTCGCTGAAGTAGCACACTCTCATTTTCATTAACCGCGTTCTCCATGGGATTGGCCAAAACAAGGTATCACAAGAACATCAGCTTATCAGCCAACCCGAATCCAACAGACTCACCGAGGAGCTTGAATGCTGTACATACAGCAGATAAGTGCAATGCAGCACCAGCGCCCACGACGCATATCATATTCGCCCGGCCTCGCTGTCGTGCGGCGGCTTGTATACCTTGTATGACCTCACTTAATGCGGCTCATCGAAAATCGACAAAATTCCCCCGGAGAGACTTTCCGAATCACATCACGGCGAAATAAGGGCCTGCCTCAACTTCGATCACCTCGTACCGTAACTGGCGCGACGTTATCTTTCTTAAACTGCCGAAATATAACTACGGTGGTGACCTGACTCGAGCACAAGCCAACATCAACGTCAACGTGATAGTCTAGAGGTCACTTCTAAAACAAACTTCCTTAGCCCCTCATAAAACATACAAAAGCAGAAAGCGGCTGAAGTAAATACTACGCCGCCGCGATGCATGTAAATGACAATGCCTATGCGTATTTGTATCTAGAAGCTATCCCGAAGCTATCCCGATAGTGCTGGTCCACGGCATGCATTACGAGCTTCGAGCCAGAATACATTGATCATACGGTTGCATAATACGTTATGCAGCGAGCCTTTCTCTATTGGTTTTTCTGAATTCGCAATGTAGCTACGAGTCTCATTCGTGGCCATTCCAAAGACTGCATTACATAGCATGAGCATGAATAGAGGGGTAATGAGTAAGCACAGACAAGCACAGACAAGCACGACGGAAGAATCTCCAAAGTAGACGGCACGGAGGGGTGGCTTATCTTCACGTGATTTCATACCTTATCTCGCAGCGCGGGGCAACTGGGATTATTGAGGATTTTTCCTCACACCAACACATGCAAATGGCTTCAACAGAAAACCAACCACAACCATGCCTGTACGTCCCTCTTTCCTTCCCTCCGCATTTCCGCTCGTCTGACTCACATCTTCATTTCTTTTAGCTAATCATAATCACCGGCTATCCCACCTCCGGTAAGACGCAGCGCGCCACACAACTCCAATCCTACTTCCTCTCCAAAATCTCCTCCCTCCCCGCCTCCTCCCCGTCCTCTTCCCTCCGCGTTCATCTCATCTCCGATCATACCCTCGCCATCCCCCGCTCAGTCTACAACCTCGACAACAAATCCACCCACGAACGCTCCAACAACTCCTCCGAAAAAGACGCCCGCGCAACCATCTACGGGGCCGTCAAACGCGTGCTCAGTCCCAAAGACATCGTCATCCTCGATGGCGCAAACTACATCAAAGGCTGGCGATACCAGCTATACTGCGAAGCCAAAGCCGTACGGACGCCGCACTGCGTCGTGCATGTAGGCGTCAGCGTGGCTGAAGCGCGGAAGGTAAATGAATCGCGGTTGCAAAATGCAGAAATCAGCAAAGAAGAAGTAGAAGAGCAGGATAAACCATACGAGCGCGACTGCTGGGAGAACCTGGTATTCCGCTACGAAGAGCCGAATGCGATGGCTCGATGGGATAGTCCGCTCTTCACGGTGCTAGGCGAAGATTCTGAGCCGCCTTGCGATGCGATCTGGGAGGCGATAGTGGGGGGTGAGGGAGACGGACAGAGGAAAGTGGTGAGGCCGAATCAGGCGACGGTTATGAGGGTGCTGAATAGTGAGGAGTTTCTCTATGAGCTGGATAAGACGACGCAGGCGGTGTTGAATCGGATTTTGGAGTGGGGGAAGGATCATCCCGGGGAAGAGGGTGGGGAGGTTAGTGTGGGGGAAGGGGAGCAGGAGCTGCTTGTTGAGTTGCCGGGAGATCAGGTGGGGCTGCCGGCGTTGCAGAGGTTGAGGAGACAGTTTATTACGTTGAATAGACAGACGACTGTGCCGGTGGATAGGATTAGGGCGAGTTTTGTCGCGTATCTGAATGATGCTTTTGAGGCAATGTAAGGTGGGTGAGTGAGCATTTGATTTGGAGTTGGCGGATAACATGATATGGTATAGCATGGAAGGGAGTCTTTTGATACCCTAGAAGATTTGATAGAAGGTGGTGAATGACTCGAATCTTTTGAATCAAATGTATGCGGCAATAACAAACCTGATTCTTTCTAAGAGGAAATTGGATATTTTGATATCAAAGCTGCACAAATTCTTTCAAACTAGGTATAACCAAGCATTGAACAAGCATAGTACAACAATCCAGTTTCAAACCCATCAAATCTAGAAAATCAAATCCTTAATCGTCTCCTTCAACCCTTCCAACCTCGCTTTATCCACCCCCTTCTCCTCCACCGCATCCGGAATCCCTACATGTTCATACTTCTCCCCCAACTCCATCATCACTTCCCCGATCCCACCCCCATTCGCAAAAACATACACCCTCCCCCAGCGACTCCCAAACCCAACTCTCCACCTACACCCCGCAGGCACAAAACTCGTCTCCCCCGCCGTAACCCTAACCTTCTCCTCCCCCACCACCACCTCGGCCGTCCCCTCCACCACAAAAATAGCATGATGCGTCTCCGCAAACCCCAGCATCTTCTCGCTCCCCAACCCCTCCCTCATCTCACTCCCCTGCACATCCCAAATACTAAACCTCCCGTTGGTCTCCTGCCTCCTCGCCAACGCCCTCACCACCCACCCCCCCACTGTCCTCTTCTCCCCCGTCCCCTCCCGCAGGAAGTATCCCCCGTT
The DNA here is from genome assembly GCA_026770245.1 of Clarireedia aff. paspali H2. NCBI lineage: Eukaryota > Fungi > Ascomycota > Leotiomycetes > Helotiales > Rutstroemiaceae > Clarireedia > Clarireedia aff. paspali H2. The sequence continues at coordinate 128,712 of JAJCXA010000087.1, read as the reverse complement.
CTCGCACACCCCTGGTAGTGTTTCATCCGAGGCCTCCCATGCCTGAGGGGGGAACTGCGCTTTGTCCCGCACGGGAACCATGTCGAATTTCTCTGTTGCGGCGATCAGTTTGGGGACGAGCACTTCGAGTGGGTTGCGGCGGTCGGTCGTGGGGAAGAGCGGGCCTAGGTACGGCTCCCCAATGAAGCGGAAGAATTCGATCCAAGTCCCGGGGAGAATGAGCCCGATGAATTCGCTGTGGGCGCCGGTTACTTGGTATTGGTGGATGGTGCCCTATTGGGTGCGTTTGTTAGTGGTTGTTGGCTTTTACTCTGTGCTGTGTACTGTGTGCCATTCTCGTAGATTGCTTTTCCTGCAACATCGAGAAGAAGTACGTTGAGAGAAGTGAGTTGAATTGAGAAAATCAACAAGCAGGGATATAAAAGAAAAGCATATATATAAACATACAGGCGGCACACTAGCAAAATCTCCCGGCCCCAGTGACCGCGCTTTATCGTTCGCCCAGACGTTTATCGACCCCTTTAGGCAGAGAAATACATCGTGCGCTTCGCGGTGGAAGTGGAATCCGATAGGATCGTCTTGTGTTCCGCCAGTGCCAACAACGGCAAATGCGTTTGAGGTTTCGGCACCGGTGACGAGGAGACGCATCGTGCTGTTCGAGGTGGGAATTGTGATGAGTTCGCCAGAGAAGGCGGGGATGGTATAGGGGGTGGATTTGCCCGGGGGCGCGAGGAGCGTGGGTATAGGCGCCATTGTGCGTTTGGGGTGTGTTTGGATGAAGATAAAGGGGGATTGTGAGGGGGAAAGTAGAGTAGTTGGTTAGAGGTTGGGTAGATCCAGATGATGAGATTGAGAAGCAGAAAGGGTTGGGTAGGAAAGGGGGAACAACAGCAAGTGGATTGCTCAGTCCCTTAAATACCTTCTGCCTCTCTCATACAACAATCAAGACATGCCAGTACGTCGCATCCCCATTCCACTCCCCACTCCACATCACTCTCCCCTCCCTATGCCGATACAATATGCCCCTATTTCCACTATACCATCACTCCCGTCCATCCAACCCGTACGTTCCATCCACTACTCCCACCACAAAACCACCACCGCCGTCCACATCTCCATAGTGGACGGACCCACCCAAGCACGCAAGCGGGGTTGTCACCACACCCACTCAAGCTAGTTCTACCGAATCAAACACCCGACACTCCACATTTCTCAATTGTGGGGAACGCGTGCGCAAGCGAGTCGTAGTTTCATGGACTTTTCGAAATGTCCGTTTTGCTTCTCTAGCCGTCGCTGCAACCGGGATTGAGTAGGCAACGATGCGCTTATCCCAGTATTCTACTACGTACATAGTCAGAAAATATATATGAACAATCCACTTTGACGGTGATAGTATGCGATCCTACGGCCTTTCCGTTCATGTTTAAGTATCGTGCGATTTACTGGTGAAATTTGATATTCTCGTCCTCACGCTTCCTTCCTATCTATATCGCATCCTCATTACCCCTCACCCCCACCACCCCAACCACGCACCACCTACCATCCATATTCAAAGCATAACCTTCCTCCCCTCCCTTCAAAAGGGAACCCTTCAAAATGGAAGCCATCAAAACCATCGCCCAGACCAAAGGCAACGCTATTCAAGCCGTCCTCATGCCCACAATCCAAGCCCTCGTCCCATCCCTCCTCGCCCAAAAATCCACCATCCTCTCCGTCCCCCGCACAACCTACTCCTACGGCGCGCACCCCCGTCAAAATCTCGACCACTACCCCTCCACCAGCGGCCCCTCCTCTCCAATCCTCATCTTCTTCTACGGCGGGGGCCTCATCCGCGGCGACAAGATCCTCCCCATGGTCCCCGACGGCCTCATCTACCATAACCTAGGCAGCTTCTTCGCCCTCTGCGGCATCACCACTCTGATCGCCGACTACCGCCGCGCGAACAGCTCTTTCGGCGGGGAGGACGCTGTATTTCCGAGCGGAGGGGAGGACGTCGCTACGGTGTTGAAGTGGCTGGGCTCGGAGGAGGGGGAGAGGGAGGTTAAGGGCGACAGGAGGAATGTTTATCTGATGGGGAATTCGGCGGGGGGGTTACACGTTACTACGTTTTTGCTATCTCCGCATTTCCTATCCCAGCGCAAAGCCCTGCATGATGGATCCGGTCCCGTGCATGTAAAAGGCGTGATCGAAGTCAGTGTTCCGTTTGGCTTCGATCAAGCGGCGGTTGATCGGGTGGATACGCTGACGGCGTATTATGGAAGTGTGGAAGAAGCGAAGCAGAAATGTCCGACGGGGTTACTGCAAGCGATAGAAAAAGAGGGGAAGTCGAAGGAGGAGTTGGGGGTTCCGAAAATGCTGGTGCTGCTTGCAGAGCATGATCCCGAGGATGAGATTTTGGCCCCGAATACGGAGTTTGTGGGGTTGATGGAGAAAGTTTGGGGGGAGAAGGTGGTGGTGAAGGGGATGGAGGGCCATAATCATATTAGTCCGGTGATGGCGTTGGGGAGTGGAGAGGGGGAGTCGTGGGGGGAGGATGTGGCGGGGTGGATTAAGGGGTAAAGGCGGGCCTTTTGGGAGGAAAAATACGAGGGGAATGAATTTTACAGAATCAGGGACTTTCCGGCTTTTGTTATATAGAGATATTACTCGGGTGTATTCAACAACACATTCGGATGAATTAGAAGAACAAGCAATAAGTAATAAGACATTCTTTCTTCCTTCATCCAATCATTCAAATCAAGCGAGCATTCCTTGCTAACTTGCTTTGAATTTTGAACAGCTGTATTTTATAGCATTGAATATATAGCTGTTGTGACTTGGAGATGCACATAGTATCTTCCCTTATTTACATCCATCTGTTATTACATCTCCACACTCAAAATACACCACACATTTCATCTAACCTTTCAACATACATACCCTCATCAAAACCTTCAACATTTACGCGAATCATATTGAAACACACACAAACACCATCTCATCATCTCCCCCAAACCTGCCACTCCCTCCACAACTGTCCCCAAACCGCCCTTCCAGGCGCATCTAAACCATCCACAACCGCCTTCCTCAACTCCCTGCCCGTACTATCAATACAACCCCAAACGGCCCAAATCCCCGGCTTCAACCGCTCCTTCACCTCCGTCTCCATCGTCATCTCCAGCATGAGCTTAATATACGTAGTCAGCAGAACATGAATATGTTGACTAGTAATCTTCTTCGCGCGTAGCACCGACGATGTGAGATTCGAGTGCGAATTTGCGTAGTACGAGACAGAAGAGGGAGTAGGATCGCAGAGGAGAGTGAGGATGCGAGTGAAGTGAGCAGCGGCAGAGGGTGAGATGGAATGAGGAGCGAGCCATTGTGGGGCGGGGAATGCGGAAAGCGTGGGCCGAGAGGTGTGAGAGTTGGGAGTGAAGAGGCAGCGGAGGAGAGCACGGAGGGCTTGCACCATGCAGTGGAGATGGCCTTCGAGTCGGAAACGGTGAGAGGTTAGGACGGCTTTTAGCATGGCGCAGAGACGGACATATATAGATGATGCGTGGGTGGTGGACAGGTGTGGTCCGCGCGAAGAGCAGATAATGGTGACGACGCTGAGTATGCGGTCAATGGAGTATTGCGTGAGGGCGCGCCGCTTAGAAAGATTAGCGACGAACATAAGGAGAATTGGATGTTAAGGCCATACCTTGCTCTTGAGCATCATTTCTAGTATTTCACTTTGTTGACGGAATACTCGCCATGAAGTCGTTTTCACAATCTGGAAGCAGATAATATCGAAAGCGAGAACAAGACTAAAGTTACTTCCTGTTAATTCTTCGTCGTTGGAGTCATGTGCTAGAGTTGCCAACAATTAGATATGCTCTGAGATGGTAGAGGAAATGGCCAACTTACTCTGGCATGATGCAATAACATGTTTTATGGCTAACAATTTGTTCAGTTGAGTCGAGCCTGCCTGATCTTCCCCAAAAAGATGCTGGAGGAGGTTTAACCGTTCTGACTTGTCCATGTTGGAGGTCATAAATTCTATTCGCTTCTGGACATCGAGTCTACCAGTATGGGTGCTGACATCCCAAGCACCGTCTCTTATGTCGAGGTTATCGCCGGCTACATGGTCCACAAGAAAGTTCTGCAGATTTCGTCGTATAACAGTTACTTCTGGATCTCTGCCTCCCAGTTTCTCCATGTAGCCTTCGATGTCAGTAACAAGTGGGACAACCTGGGAAGATTGTACACCAATAGACTCAAGGGCTTCTAAAATTACGAGAATAGGCAATGATCCATCTTTGGGAGTTCCAACATCGTCCATTTTCAGCTTCTTTTGAAGTCGTTGCTGAAGCTGTGAGATGAGAAACTCAGTGAGAGATACCAGAAGTTCTGCAGCATCGTCGCGTCCTAGTATGCCTAGGTCATGCAATTGGTCAGATTTGGCTTTAAGAGTTTCGAAAAATGCCTGCGAGATCGAGGCGAACGGTAAGATCTTCTCTGCCTTTGTCTTCTTCTCATCATCAGTGAACTTTCTAAGCTTTTCGCGAACATACGTTATGCCATCTTGCATATACGTGCGGTTTTGTGTTTGCTCCAGATTGGTCGCGATGTGTCTGGATATGTTAGTATCGGTTTGAATGATGTTAATTTGAGCTGTTGGTGCTTACGATAAGGTCAATTTGACAAGCTGCCTCAGAAATGTCAGGTTTTCTCTCCGACTAGGCATGTTCTCGTATCCAATTTTCTTGATCACTTTCTCAAGCTCTTCGGAGTCTTTGAAGTTCATTCCCTGGATTTTATTAGCAAAATTTGATGCGTTTGAACGCTACACTCACCTTGTAAAATGTATTGTACCGCATCATCTTTATTTTCAGAGCAAGAATTGCAGGATGCCACTCAGGTGAATTGATCATAACATCTGCCGGCCAGCTTTGCATGACGCATTCCCTCTGATTTTTAGTGAATGTTTCAAGTGGCAGCTGAATTAGAGTCTGGATTGCGACTCCATTGCATACAGAAGATTTTAAGAGCGGATTAGCTTCTTGAGTCAGGCATGTTAACGAGACATCAATAATACGTCCTAGAACCGTCAGTAGGAGCCGAAATTTTCAGTATATATAAAGACGGACCTATTACAAGTCCAGTTCTCAGTACTTGCCCACTCTGGAGCATCCCAAACCATAAGCTCTTGAACTTGTCAGAATTGGTTGCAGTGGAGGATGCTATCCACAAAATGTGTTTCAGTATGTTGACAAAAGACTCCTTATCAAGTTGTATGCACAATCTAAATTCTTGTAAATTTGGTATTCATAAGTCAATGGAGTAAACTTACTCAAGTGCTCGGGGGAACTCATCGAGTACACACTTGAGGCGTGCCCACGTATACCATCCAAAGTCTCGGGACAGCGTATTGGGCTTCAGGGGCCACTCAGTATTGCTTTGGTCGTCAACCAAGGCTTGAGGAAGAACTGTTATGTCATAAGCAAGACGCTCAAATGAGCGCAAAACTACCGGTCTCGCCAATGCATTGAGCTTGTTAGTGTTGGCAGAGTCCCAAGTTGCACAGGCATTCCGTAGAAACTCTAAACTATTCAACCTGTCACTGTGTCCTGGTCCTTCGACTCTGTCGGAGCTGGCTTTCGTGTCTATTGTAGATTCAAAGGATCTAGTCCTTTTGTCCCAAAGGTCTGCGATCTCGTCCTGATGGGATGATTGCATCCCTCGAATTGAATTACTAAGAATTCTCCAGATGCGCCAGCTATATCTGTCACCCAGCTTGTGACCGATTTTGTCGTCAGAAATCATATGAATAAGCCGTGTGCCAACAGCATCTACGACGTTTTCCTTTCGTATGGAGCCTGAAACAGCCTCAAGAATAACACAAACAGCATTTGGATGTTCCAGAATCTCTATAGCTAGCCAATCAAGGATCTGTAGAATCTGTTGAAGCGTCAAAGAAGGTTCTAAGAGTTTACACAACTCTTGCTGGAGTGCCTCATCCTCCCAAACACAGAACGAGTCCATTGGTGAAATCATGTTCTCATCCCGAAGAGCTTCGAATTTGACAAGCTGTTCATACCAATGACGGACAAATCCAGATAAGTCGCGAGCTTTCGCGAATTCATTCATGAGTGGAACAGTAACTCCTGAAATGATCTGAAACGACATTCCGGGCCAGTTAGTGTCAAAGTAGACATTCGTAATTCTACCCAGGACTTCGTGTAACAAGTTCTTATTTTCACCAGGGATCAGAAAGACATTAGCGTCCAGCCGAATCACCTCCTCCAAGAGTGTCCAATCCGTGCTGCCCTCGGGTATAATGTATTCAACCGTAATTTTTCTGAGCTCAGGAAGCCCAAGATCAATACTGTGTTCTCTCGAACTTCGGAGAATGGCACAGATAGCTTGACTGTGAGCCCCAGACTTAGTCTGGGACATAGAAGTGCAAAATGACGTGAACACTCTCTGCAGCCATGCCTCATCAGAGGTTCGTCTCCGGTGTCCGCCATGGGGCTGAAGAGATCGGATCGCAATGTCAAAGAGTAAAGCGGCATTAGTAACATCTTGTAAGATTGACACTTTAGTCAGGTTCTCCAACAAAGTTGAATCCAGCTTTTCTGCAGCGTCTGACTTTGCAGGAAGGATGATATTGCGAGCCACCAATTGCTCTAGGCAGACTCTCCAGTCTCGAGTGGAGTTCCTAGTCTGGACTTGCTTCAGCAATGCGAAGACGTAGTCTGAACAATGTAGAGAAAATTGCATGAGGTCTTCATTTCCAACCAAACGGTAATTCCAGATATCGACAAAAGGCTCGAGTAAGTTGGAAGGTTGTGCGCTTGAATCAGATTGTTGGTCAAGGACCTTTTGACATAGAGACATCCAGGTACCCAAAATCGTTGCGGACGCTTCCGGTGTAGTCTGGACGATGGACCTTATGTATTCCGATTTATATGCATCGCTGCGACCATCGACATCACCTTTGTGCGACGGAGAGTTCCTTGTATAATGAACCAGTCTTTGAATTGCAGCATAAATTGCCGCGACCAAGCCCGCAAGCCCATACGCTGGTTTGTAGTCCTTGTTTACGATCAAATCTCCCGACCGTGTGCGCTTCTTCGAGGGCTTTACTGCCTCTAGTGACTCACTTGATGCTCTGGAAAGGCCATTGCCCGTCGCCTCCCTTGCCTTGTGCAAATCTTCATCTTGTTGTGCATCTTGTAAAGTTTGCTGTAGAATAGCCATAAATTTCCTGTCGCTAAGAATTCGTGCGGCATTGGGCAAAGGTATTGCATTGAGCAGGAATCTTAATAACTGCCATGAAGCTTGAGTAATTCTAACATGCTTTAGTGGTGATCAAGTAGTTGTGGACCAAAAAATCATACCTGGGTGTTTTGTCTTTGGGAGACTGCAGCTTCTTGAGAAGCCAGCGCAAAAGCCATTCTTCCTTACCATGAGTAGTTGCGGCAGCATATTTCCCAGATGAGACTATTTCCCCGTAGTCCTGAGTTTTGAGTGTATCTGTAACATTATCCAGCTCATGGCTAACGAATTTCGCAGCTTCTTGAATTTGCGCCGAGAATGGGGCGGAGGTTTTCTCAAGCTCTGCGAGCTTTTCTTGTGCGGCACGGGATTTTAACTCCTAGAATATTGTCAGTAATCATTTTGTAAGAGAAGCAAGTTGGTAGTCGCTGGTGAGCCTACCATCATAAATCCCAATTGCCCATGAAATCGCAAGAATCGTGCGGCATTTCTCGCTGGCTGCAAGAGCTTGACATATTTTTGGGCAGTATTAATTTTCACCGCCTCTACTCTACCTGAAAAGGTTAGCAGCTCGCACTAGTCAAACTTTAGTCCCTCAGCTTCAAATAAAAATTTCTCTTTCGTGTCTGGCCGGCTTGAAGTGTACAAAACTTCAATATGTCAAAAGACGACATTCCGCTCAGCAGTGAAGATGCTGCTGCTCTGTTGGAGGGTGTATCCTCTCTGGCAGTGGATGAATCCATAGCTGCCACTGATGCGCCGGAACAACTACCACCACATCGTTCTCACGATCCTCAGCATAATCTCAAAAGATCTGATCCATTCCAGTTTGGTTCCCGATTTCTGAGTGAAGAAGACAATGTCTTTGAATTCAATGCCTGGGATCATGTCGAGACTGATGATACTTACAAGGAGTATGCAGAACTACAATATGCCAAACAAAGAGAGGCACCTGTGTCGGATTTTGACAAGAGTACGTACAAATTGTTCTCGTTATCCCTCAATAACTACTGCCCTTTCCGGCATCATCGCTACCTGATGATTTCAAATTTTTTCGTATAGATCATCTGAGGTTACTAGCCCATGAACGAAACAAATTTAGCATGTCTTTCGCTCCTATCTGATTGTAGCTTTTATTATCGCAACTGTCAAGCTCCTTACGTAGCATCCAAGTCTCTAACACCTTATTCTAGATAGATTCAATTCCGACCCTGCCAAATGGTGGAACAATTTCTACAAGAACAATACTGCCAATTTCTTCAAGGATCGAAAGTGGCTCCAACAAGAATTTCCAATCCTTTCACAAGTGACAAAACCCCCTTACGGCCCTGTCACTATACTCGAGGTTGGTGCAGGTGCTGGTAATACTGCGTTCCCCATATTGCACCACAACCAAAACCCTGATCTGAAGATACATGCTTGCGATTTCTCTAAAAAGGCTGTGGAAGTTATCCGTGCAAATGAAGCATATGGTTCAAAGAACATACAAGCAGATGTTTGGGATGCCGCTGGCGACGTCCTACCTCCTGGACTGGAAGAAAATAGTGTCGATATCGTGATTATGATCTTCATTTTTTCTGCACTCTCTCCCAAACAATGGAGTCAAGCTGTACGAAATATCTTTAAGGTTTTGAAACCGGGTGGGGAAGTCCTTTTTCGAGACTATGGCCGTGGAGACCTTGCCCAAGTCCGGTTCAAGAAAGGTCGATACCTTGAAGAAAATTTTTATATACGTGGAGACGGTACTCGAGTATACTTCTTTGAGAAAGATGAGCTCGTCAAAATCTGGACCGGCGCAATTACACCATCCGATGCTTCGGATGAATCCACGTTGCCACAGCAAGAATCCCTTTTCGAGATTATTGACCTCGGCGTCGATAGGAGGTTATTAGTCAATCGAGCCAAGCAACTGAAGATGTATAGATGCTGGATGCAAGGCCGATTCCGAAAGAAAGAACAATAGATTTCGAATTAAAAAGATCATTTACTCCACTTTTCCATTTTGTATACCATGTTTTAAGTTCCTTGGTGGAACATGTCCAAGTGTCAATATATGCTAATATTGTATTAGCGTCAAGCAATAAGTATCGAGGCATATTGGCAGGAACTACTCACTTGTACGACCGACAAACACTATAGACAGTCTCGAGTTTGTCTTACGAAGCTAGCCTTGAAGTACTAAACACTTGCATGAGTCTAGAAAGACAACGCCGAATATTTAACTGTTCTTTACCAATACCCAGAGGCTTCTTCTTTCAAGATACGAGGACGGTGGTGCTTTTCGCGTAAAGAAGGGTAATTTCCAGCCTGCCGTGCATTCGGTGGAAGCCTCCAGACATCGAACGAACGAATGAATGAACGAACGAACATACTGGCCCACAGAGCTAGTTGGCTTGGGAGTACAAGAAATCGAGCTTGGAGAGCTTCTGGGAACCTTTCTCTGAAGCCGAGAGACAGACAGTTCGAGATCGCCGGCGAGTAAGTGCACATGCATGTCATAAGATGCATATTTCTTAAATCTAAAGGCTATGCCGAGTGGAGTTGGTGCGCACCCATCGTGCTGTTTTGTTTTGTTTTCTTTTCGATCGCCCCGCCCCGCACTGGGAGAGAGTGCTGCTCCAGTTCAGAAGATAGGGATGTAAGATTACTATATTTATAGTAAGTTAGCAAGAGGGCACAACGTATCAGAATGACTGTTTGTAATCTTACGTGATATTTTCATTTTTCATCTTCATCGTCCGTTCGAAATACTTGGACACCCTCCATGCATGCATGCATACATAGGCTTAACTCCTAACCTACATTACATTGTTGAAAATATAAAGAAAAGAAGAAAAACACTTTTTGCGTTCATTATCTATCTCATCTCTCATCTCGTGGTCTCATACAAGGAAGTCAACGTAGCCCAAGAAGAGGAAGAATAAGAAGAAGAAGAATCTACCGATCTATATAACCCGTTACCACCGCACAATCACCAGCTCTTCAAGTCCTGAGATCATCAGTTTCCACCCCCCAGCTCTAGATTCCCATCCCCTTGACACAACACCACAACACAACCGGCACCACCACGTTATCATTTCCGCCCGTGAGCACCGCCTCAGTCAGACTAGCCACTGTAGCCGCGACTCCTGCTTTCACCACTGTGACTCCCCACGTATCGATGTGGTCCGCAGCCCTCCACCCACCAGCCCTCAACCACGCCTTTGCAAGCACCAACGCGCCGCCCACTGCCACTGCGAACGCCACGCTGCCCTCGATACTCTTCCCGCCGCCCCAGATCCACTTGCGTCGTCCAAACCTCCTCCCTATCAACGACGCAGCCGCGTCGCCCATCCCTACGCAAATAACCCCGCTCACCATACTCGTCTCCCTACTTGGAACATCCCAGCCGTCTCCTACCCTCGGTGTCGCCCCTAATGAGAGCCAGAGCGGGATCGCGCATCCTATCAGCAGGAAAATATGTGAAATGACTACCGGCCCCTTCAAATCCCTCCCATCTACATACGGCGTCAGAAAGTACGCGAGGGATTTACTCAGCGGCGGGAGCTGAGAGGCTCTAAAAAGATCCAGGAGGAGAAAGATGGCCAGCATGAGAGCGAGCGCCAAGGCAGCGAACGTAGGATCGATATAGGTGGCTGGGAGTAGCATAGCGACCATCATGAAATGGAAGACTTTCCTACGAGTGTCGACTTCATAGATGGCGGAGAGACGGAAGACGATAGCGAGGCCGACGACGATGATGGTGAGCCAGTAGGCGCAGAGGATGAGCCGGGTGTTGGCGGGGCCGAAGTCGGAATGCCGAATGTGTTCAACCCAGCCGAGGGAGCAGGTTATTTTTGAGGCTACAGCGGTGTCGTCGCGGGAGGGGAGGGGGATCCAGCGTTGAAGATTTGCTTTTACTACTTCGAGGCGGAACCAGTGCAGATCGCCGAAGAGGTAGGCAAGAGCCCATCCAATGGGTTCTTGGCCGTGGAGAGCGAATCTGTCGACGTATTCTCTTATGCCAACTAGGATTATGATAAGGACACAAAGATAGACGTAGCCGGCATAGAGCCACTTGCGGATTTGAGCTTGCGTATAGGTTAGGTTGAAAAATGCCTGCACACTCAGCGACGAACTTCTCTTCTTTCGACCAGAGGGTGTCCTGTTATTGGATTTTGGACGAGTCGCATAGATAGGTGAGGTATATCGTCTACTAATACCAGACTGCACACCATCATTGGTGTTTTCTGATGCTCCTACACTACCACTTAATGTATGCTCTCGCCGAATTCGCATCCCCTCATCCTCGCTTGAATCGCTGGCAATCGCATCGCCGCCAAATAATGACAACGGATTTGTACCAATCGACAAAGACCTCCTAGCGTGTTTATACCCTAGTTTCTTCGAGGCTTCTGGTCTCCTGAAGCGCCATTTTGGGACCCTAGCCAACGCAACACCCCATCTAAGAACATGTGTGCAAGTTACTAGAACCCCAACTCCTCCACCCCATAGCAATGATTTCAATATGACTGCCTGTGGTGAAGATGCTCGTATCAATAAGCTAATCAAAGCGGTTGACAGCAATTGAAGTTCAGCAGAAAGAAGACTGGTTGTGGTGAGGTAATGTAACGTGGTGCACAGTGCTTGGTGCAAAGCTGGTAGTAAAACTAGCATCTCCGGAATGACCGGCGGTGCGCCAATCCCACGAGATATCCCATCTGTCAACCATGCCGTGAATAGAGGAGTGCATGCTAAAAACCAATGTAGGTGATCGCGTCCTTCTACGCCCCCAATTGCCGGTATTAGTTGCTTTGGTAGTGTGGAAATTGCTAGAATCATGCTAGGCAAAAGGCAATTCGGGTCACTGACGGATAAAAGCACTGAAACAAGCATTGACAGAATAGGAGGGTAGAGCAAAGGTGCAGGGTCGAACTCTATGGGTAGAGTTAGAGGTAATTGCGACTGCCATGGTGTTCGTGAGCTCAAATGTCGTAATAGGCGCAATGGATATATAGCTATCAGAGAGCTTGTAACTAGGACCAGGCAGGCAAGTTCTGCATCATCAGCATTGTCAATATAAAACTACAGATAACAACACACCATTTCTCCAAGAATGAACAAGTTCCTTGACCCCAGGACTCCGGTATATTATGGCCCCAACGAAACACAGCAGAAGTGTTTCTGTTATCCTTCTCGTAAGCTCTATCCTCCCCCTTCGCTGCAGTTTTTCTGCCACTCTCCGTGCCTCCTCTTGTGTGAGGGCATTTGCAGCAACTGTAGCATATCTGATTCGACTCGACAGCAGCCGGAGCTCATCATCGATAATTGCAGGCGACAACAATGGGCTTGGCGAACTCGAAGATACCCCATTCTCGCCGCGTAGGCCCTTATGTGGCTTGGTCTTAGGAGCAGGGAGTCCTTTAAGAAAGTGTTCATCGTCTGCCTCGGTCCCACTATCACTATTTGTAGCTTCGATACGTCCATCCGGCATAACTCTTACAGTACTGCTTCCTTGTTCATCTTCATCGGTATTATGCGCTGATCGGAAGGGAGGGGGTGCGGGGAGGACGGATGTTGTAACTTTTTCGGAAGCATAGGGTAATTCGGAATTGTGTTTATGATACGGATGCGGAGATCGCGATAGACGTCGACGGACAGCATCTTCTCGTAAAGTTTGGGCATGCGATGGTGTTTGTGTTATAGGTTTGAGCTGTTCGGGCATTGCGTAAGAGTGCGACAAGTGAAGCACCAAAACTCAAAAGTCGATCATTTCTTTCGCCCGCGAACTTCAAAAGACCAGTCCTTAGAAATCCGGGCCTCGTATAACGATAGCTTATTATCGGCCGCAAGAAGTGTAATTAATTAAATGCAACGAAGAAAAATTTAAAGAATGTGCCATGATTACGAGTATTCACATGCGAAATCTGGTGTCAAGCAAGCCTTGCCATATCCTCCACTAAATTTAGCAGCGGCCGCATGATCCGCGTCTAGCTATCAAGGGCTACACTGTGCTAACGTTGTGCAGGATAGAAGCACGACGACAGTTTGATACTTCATTTGCATCACTTCGATTGAAGGTTGAAGTAAGGTAAAGGTTTTGTCAGGGAATTTGTTGAATAGTGCATTATATTTCAAACAGATAGACTGGATTTTTTAGGTTTATTGCTCGTGTAAATGATATACACAATTAGATGTAGGTCTGATGAAGCCGCCCAACCATCAGCCAACACGCCTGTCGGACCTGTAGTAGCTTCCTGCATGGACGCCCTCCATATGCTCTTGCCAAAGCACTTGAGCAACTTTAATCCTCGAGCACTGCATCCGTAGCCAGTCGCCCCATGGTTACCACGAGGATCCAATCGCTGAAAGCGCCCAATTCAAAGAAACTCGATAACTTCGTACTCATGATCGCTTATAACGCCTATCAATATGCTATCCTTTTTAACTGATATCCTTTCCATGCGTGCTTCATTAAAGAAATAGAACTAAGAAAGGCAGACTGAAACTGTCGCGTCCCGAAACTCGTTGTACGTCTTTCCTTCATTCCAGCCATGGCATCGAACCAACATCAAAATAACGCCTCATAGCAACCAGAACTCCGTGTGGGTATTGCGCTTAAACCATGCGCCATGCTGCGAAAAGGAAAATTCTTATGCTGAAAACTCAAAAAGAAATACAAAAACTAACAATGCAAGGCAAGAAGTGACACCAGATACGCCAATGATGACTCCTCGTAAGTGAGGGTTAGCAGAGTATCAGAAAATATAAAATCTCCACTTTATTCTTGAAGAAGAGAATCGATGGAAATTTGCGTCCGAGGAATAGAGGACTGAGGGTTAAAAGACGAAGTTCGACCATTGTGCAATTGTAGGTTTCCATTACTGTTACTATTCATATTCATAGAAGAATATGAACCATCGGAGATGATAGCTGCTCTTCCAAGATGTCCGGCACGGACAGGACTGGGCTGTGGTAGTCCATGAGTAAATGATGGTCGCGCAGTATGGTGGAATTGCTGTGATCGAGAGGGCATATTGTTGTAGGTCAGCCCACCACCAAACCCGCTTAGGTGAGATTTGCTTGGGCCAGAAGAAAGTGATTGATTAGACATCTTTTGCAATTGAAGCCCTCCGAGATGCGTTTGTTGCATGTTTTGGTGAGATCGACGGAGGCTGTTAAGATTCGACAAAAATCCGTCATCATAGCCAAACTGGCCGTAGTCATCCTCCATTTCAACATCATTGCCACTAAGGTTATCTGCTTGGTTAATGTTGGAATTCGCTGCCGCAGCTTGAACTTCTTCGCCTTGAGCTTGTTGCGAGTCTCTGTATTCTTTAACGATCTTTGGCATCAATGTTTTCCAGCCTCTTTCTGAACCGGGGTCTCTGAAAATACGGATTGCAGCTTTAAAAGATGGTGATTTTTCGATGATGAATTCCCGCGGAACCTCAGGTATATCACGTGCAGCTCTATTGAGAAATAGGGTTCGACGGGCTGAACGATTATCGTCATGCGGCTTGCGGCCCTTCTCTCTCTTCTCACGAATGCCCGCTTCGATACGGATAACAAGTTGCATAAGCTTATCGTTCTCGGCCTTCTTTTGTGTCAGAAATTCATCGCGAACCTCGTCCAACTTAGCCATCTTGTCTTGCCAGATTTGTAATGCAGTAGCTTTCTGTTGAGCATCATGCGTAGGGTCTTCTCGATATGGTTCGGGAGTAAGAGCATCGTACTGGGCTGTTATGTCCTTGACATCCTCAACCACGTAGTACTTGTAAAGCCTAGGTGCCGTGCTTGGACGAACAACACTGTCGTCGACGTAATCGTGAGGCTTGTTAAAAGAATCGTACATGCCGACGGGAATGCACTGTAATAACTTCTCAAAGGTGACTCGTCCATACTGATTTTGATGATTCTTCACGATCCGATCCTCCCTCTCGATCTTCGCCTTCCAGCATGACAAACACCATCTCTTCCTCCAGGCCCAATGTGCTCTAGTTGCATGTTTGTCTTTACATCCCTTCTCCTGGCACCCTTTCCCACCGAGTAGATCGAGGTATGCTACTTGGTCAAGACCCGGAACGCTATCAGGCATATCGTATCCAAAATTTTCCTTGCGATTATTACTGTGAATCGAGGTAAAATTGTCGACCATATCTTTCATTTCCCTGCTGATAAGACGAGCCTTTTTCAAAAAGATCGGCGGCGTGCACTCAAGAATTCGCATCCAGATATGGACTGGCAGATTGTATTTTGCTTTCTTGTTGTTCTTTATAGAATGTTAGCTTTCCAAACAAGTTGTAGACAAATTCTTAACCAGGATGATATTTACCTGCTCGATCTTAGCCAACTTGTCAGTCCTCTCAGTCTTGGCCTTCTTCGCTGTTCCATCTCCAGTAGCTGGCGCCTTACGCTTTCTCGATTTCATAGCTTTGGTCATTTCGGTGGTATGTGGTGTTGTAGAACGGCTTTCAGTACATGAACGAGATTCCACGACGAGAAAGTTTTCAGGCTGAGGGGAAGAGGAGACTGGCGCAGGTGCTGGTGCTGGTGCGAGTGGGGGGAGGAGAGAGTCGGATTGTAGTGAATTGTTCCCGCTTGATTTTTGCAAGTACAAAGGTGAACTGTGCCCGAAATATGGTTGTTGGCCATTGGTGTGTTGAGGATTGCTATAATTATGATTAAGGCGATTAGACTGAGGAAGCAGTTGCGGGTTTGTTCGACTCGCTGGATTGATGCTCTGAAACGAGGTTGTCAAAGCCAAATGAGAACGAGGGAACAGGTTTTCTACAGCCCGAGGATAGTCGCCCTGGGCAGAGGCTCTCGCTTGTATGGGCCGAGGTTGAGATGAAAGCGAATTTTGTGTGCTGTTCATGGCTCCATTGCTATTGTACGATTGCATGTAAGAGTTCGCACGCTGTACATTCGCAGCTCGGGGCGGATCGCTAGTTTCGCTTTGATTTTGGACGCCGCCAAAGGCTGACTGAGATTGAAAGCGAGAATTATGGGAATAGTTAAAGTCTTGAAAGGAGGACCCATACTGCAATTGACTTTCCGTATTGTTCACATTGTGGTAAGGAATATTGGCCGATGCCATCGTAGGCGGGAAGGTTGGTCCAATTATGTTACCCGAGAGTGGTAACTGAATTGTATTGCCGTGTGCCATTTCGCCCAAGTTTGTATCCTGGATCCTGAGAAATTTACTGTATAAATGATTGTCCGAGCCGGAAAGGAACTGTTTTGCAAGATCACAAAGCCCTTGGTTCTCCAACGATTGACCCAAATATCTCAATATGACACCCTTCGTAACATCCCGAGCGAGAGTCAGAGAACCGGGAAACGCCTTCTCGAGGTCGATATCAGTGTCGGCAACATCGGAAAGAGGCGTGGAAGAGGCACTCATAACTGTGCAGAGGGGGGGTAATTGTTAAAGGCAGCGATGTCGATCGGTGACGATGAGGATAATGTTTGGCTCCCGGCCGGTGTTTGAGACAGTATGATACTCATCCACAATACTTCCTTTAAATATTATATATTGCACAAAAGGCGTTTGTTAGTGTGTAGTGTGTAGTGGTGGCTGTCGTGGTTTATTAGGGTGAGTGTTGTCGTTGTCGTCGTGGTTCTTTGGGGTCGACAGGTGTTTGATTGATGTATGTTTCGTGAGTTGAAAATGCGGGAGGCACTCGAAAGTGAAAGTGGTGCTTCTAGCTTAGGAACTTATCCAGTGCGGCACCACCAAGTTTGCCCGTAATGCCGACGATTTTCCACGGCCCAGGAGGACAATCTACTCGCTCCGAGGGTATTGTTGGAGGGTACAGTGCGAGGAGTGTTGCTGCTGCTTGATGGAATGTTATGAAGAAGGAAGAAGGATTTCCGAGGTCTGAAGTCTGAAGTGTGAGGACTGAGGTGTGCGGTCTGAGGTCTGAGGTCTGAGGTCCGAGTAGAAGTAGATGAAGGAGTAGAAAAGGAATCAAGTCGATGGAAGTGGGAAGATGACACAAACAAAGTTTTCCGTCGGAAAAGCGCCCCTTTGACCTTTTTTTTTGCTGACCTTGCCTGCTTCTACTTTTACAGTGCGGCAGAGGCGAGCGGTTAGTTTCGTTACTACCACGACCACGACACAACAGGCGGCTAAGAGAAGGGTGAGTGTTGTTCACAATAGTTATTATGGGGTAAGCATGCGTTCCCGACAGCGCTCGGCACAGCGAGGAGGAGAAATTGGGTTGTGGATGGATGGATGGATGGATGGATGGCCAGGGCCAAGGGAAAGCGATTTGTCGGAATTATACGAACGCGGCCGACCACGACGAAGCAAACACTCTTCGTCGCCCGTATGCGATCTGCACTGCACGCTGCAAGTAATTATGAATCCGGATAACTAACTGCTTCGCATGGGCTGAACTATCGGAAGAGCTGCTGGGAACATTCGAACTTTAGAAGGCGCGATGTGCAATGAGCAATGTGCAATCCCCGAGAGCACCAGGGCAGAGGATAGCTAGGTCGGCAGGTCGGCAGGCAGGGCAGCTGGGCAGGGCATTAGGTAGTTGGAGTGGCCACGAGATACCTGCAAGTGTCAGTTAACCAGGCTTGGGCGACGAATAAGATTCGGTCCGGCCTCAATAAACATGAAGTTATTGATAAAATGTGAGACTTTACTTACTAGTACTAGCTTTCCTTGACTCAAGCGGTTATTCTTTCGGAAAACTTGATGCTTCTGGCGTTGTGCCACAGGACAGCGTACAGTGCCACTTTACTTGCTACCGAGTACTTGCAAATACCACCTCCCAGCTTACTGGATTCGTTGCAGCCATAGAACTCCTCATACCAGCCGACATTAGCGATGGAAAAGCCTTGACACGTAGATAGACCCGTTCCGAATATATAGTATATAGGATATAGGATATAGTGATGACAATATAGGATATGGTGATGACAAGATAGTATATGGTGATGACAATATAGTATATAGTGATGGCAAGCAGCACCGATCTTACCGATGCAGTGCTATGTCGGATACTCAAACCAAAGGAGAAGAAAGAGCGGTGGTGGCTGGACGACGCTATTGCTCTGGCTCTGGCTCTGGCTCTGGCTCTGGCTCTGGACTAAGTAAAGGAGGCGAAAAGAAAGAGACCTGCGAGTGAGGTATATTCACAACCCCATCGGCTTGGTCTTGATATGAGCCAGCAGTCGATCGGAGGAGATGATGGCCGAGCTGTGAATTTCCAAGAGATGTCAATATGCCAATATGTCAAATATCTTGAACATGTTCGAAATTGCAAATGGAAAGACGCGTTTGTCCAAGTCGCGTTCGAACTGTCCCAGTCCGAGTGCCAGTCCCAGTCGCGATGTTCTAAATGAAGTTTAGTGTGGTTTTCTGGTGTCTGGTGTCTGGTGTCTGGTGTCTGCTTCAAAAGTTCCCTCTCACCGGGCTCGCTTCCTGAGGTCGCTTGAGAAGCAGCTCAGACGGAATACAACGCAGCAATACCAAAACGCCGACTTGGTGGGTGGCGTGTGCACATGCACGAACTAAATATACGACGTCTGCATTCTTCCGTTGAAGATACCGATATCCAGATCCTACGGCATTCCACCACCTGCATGAGTAGCAATCATATGTATACATATATATATGTATACACACACACACATATATATATATAGTTCTAACGACACCTTCTACTTTCTTCCACTCAAGCACTCGGGAAAAGGAAAGTTATGATTCAAGTCTCCTGACAATCAGCTTCAGAGTCATTCTTAGGGCTGAGTGACTGCAAGATATACATGCAACACATCTGGCTGGCGCAATCTGGAATTGCAGAAACTGCAGATTGACTCAAGACTGCAGACGAACGAGAACCACCGAGCCAGGAGGCAACTCCCCTCACGAAATGACATGCTTCCTGGAAAAGCCAACATCCATACTCCCCCCACTATGATCCTATACAACGTAAGTTAGCAAATTTGCTCCATTGACATCGGCTCCGAGTCGTCGCCGGGTCCACGTTCCAGACCGGCAGAGGCTCAAAAAACCACCCGTCTATGGATCTCCATGTCCTGGTCAGAAAGCTATGGATCTTCATGTCCTGGTCAGAAAGCCATCCATCCCATCCCCAGTGTTGAACGGTATCCGATACCGGGTAAAAGGAATCGACGGCCTGCAGGGATCCCCGCAATCTTGTTCATCTTGGATCATTTCTCTCTACTTCTCCACCGAAACAGCCCCCCCTAGTGGCTTACCGACCAGTAGGAACACATACAATGCGCATCTACGACTACATTCAGATCCCCATGCACGGCGCACCTTGTCCGTATCCCGGGCTCGACCATCCAAACCGGTGAAGATTTTCCTTCATGAATGACCATTTCGCAGTACAAATCCAATACAAATCCAATGCAAACCACAGAAGTCTCCAAATGTGTGAGGGCAAGTGTGCGAAGTAGGTGGCTGACTATGAATGGCCGTCAACACAAGAAGCGCGCTAAAATCCGATACATCCTGTGGATTATCATTATCAATCACAGTCGGTCTTCCAAACTACATGTACGCTCACGGAACACGGGCGAGAATGACTCTTCGTTGAATCAATTGGCGGGGATAGAGAAACTTTGCTTCGCCGCCACATATCCCTTTTCGTCCCATTTGGTCAATTGACCGTACTATCGCTCCACACAAATCACTTTAGCTCGATATGGCAGCGCCTGAGCCTGCACGGTAAGCTTGTAAGGAGTGATTAGAAAAGCAGCCCGTGTTATGGGTTTAAGTACATGTATCGATCGTCATCTTCCTTTTTCCTTCCTGACACTTACCCATACCGTTGTATTCTTCCTGCTTCTACCGTTTAAAGAGCGCAGGAGTCGTCGATCCGGCTGTTTGGCATTTTGCTTTCTCGACGTGGTCGCCGACCTGTGAAAGAGCAAACAGACTGCCAAAATGTTGGGATTTAAGTCAAAGAAAAGTGAGCACCACCCCCCTTTTTGGTTACCCTCTACACATGGCCAGAAACTTCTCTCGAGAAGTGACTCTGACTGCTTCTGCTTCGGCTTCTGCTTCTGCTTCGGCAACCCCAAAATGTGGCAAGCAATTGGGATTGGTAACGAGAAGCGAATTGTCAGCAAACGAGCGGAACTGGCTGATCCAGTGATCACTGGTCGGCCAAGAAACTACCCCTACAATGTCATAGGTTTTCATCGAGTTATGCTAATCGCGGAATCTAGAGGAATCGGGAATTTCACCTGTCGCATCGGTTTTGACATCAGAAGATCACCAAGTAGGTATCAAAGATGAGGGCAACAATTCTTATGATCCGAATTTTCCACCCAGAAATGGCGAGGTTGAATACGACGAGTTGCACGTGGTCTGCCCATCACATACCACAGAGGCAAAGCTTATGCGCAAGATTGATTTACGGGTAATACCATTCTTGTGAGCATATCTTTCACGGTTCTTGAATACAATTGACTAAATTCCACTAGATGTATCTTGTATCTGCTAGCATTCTTGGATCGAGTCAACATCGCCAATGCTAAGTCTTTCCACCTGGCCAAGGACCTCGACCTTAAGGCCACTGAATACAACACCGCCTTAACCATCTTCTTTGTACCCTATGTATTCTTCGAAATCCCTTCGAACATTCTCCTGAAGAAGCTCAACCCCAACATCTGGCTCTCCAGCTTGATGTTCCTCTTCGGCCTTGCAAGCATCTGTCAAGGGCTTGTTCAGAATTATGGCGGTCTCCTCGCAACCCGTTTCTTCCTCGGACTCTTCGAAGCGGGCATGTTCCCCGGTTGTTTCTACCTCATTGGAATGTGGTACAAGCGTTCTGAAGCCCAACGCCGCTACTCCTTCTTCTTCAGCTCAACCACTCTTGCTGGCGCATTCGGCGGTCTCCTCGCCAGCGCCATTGGTAAAATGGATGGCATGCGTGGCTATTCTGGCTGGCGCTGGATCTTCATCCTCGAAGGCGTGCTCACCTGCGTCATAGCTCTCACATTCTTCTTCCTCATCCCCTCGTTCCCCGAAGACGCCAAATGGCTCACCCCAGAAGAACGCCAGTACGTGAAAGCCCGTCTACAAGCCGACCAAGGTCGCTCAGCCGCAGAACGCAAAATCACGTTCCGCGACGCAGCACGTGTCTTCAAGGACTACAAGGTTATCCTCGGCGGCTTCATGTACTTCGGCATGATCATCCCCGCTTACGGATACGCCTTCTTCGCCCCAGGCATCATCTCCACCTACGGCTACACACCCATCGGAACGCAATTGCACTCCGTTCCTCCATGGGCATGCGCATTTGCGTTCGCTATGCTCATCGCTTTCGCATCCGACTATACGCGTCATCGCTTCCTGTTCACCATCATCCCTATCTGCGTCGCCATCTCCGGTTTCGCCATCTTGCTCACGGTCCACGATAACACGAAGCTGGAATACGCGGCGCTGTTCCTCGTGGCTATGGGCGCATTTAGTGCGATGCCGGTTATTGTCTGTTGGTTCAATATGAATTTGGGCGGGCATCATCGCAGATCAGTGGGCACAGCGTGGCAGGTCGGATTTGGGAATATTGGTGGCATTATTGCTACGTATGCATTTTTGGCGAAGGATGCTCCGTACTATAAGACGGGGTATGGTATTGTGAGTATTTTCTATATCTTTATTCATGACGTTGTTTTGTGTGGAGAAGTTATGGCTGATAAATGTGGATACAATAGTGTCTAGGATTCCTCTGTCTCGCAGCAATATCCTGTCTAATCTACTTCATCGCCGTCCTTTTTACGAACCGACAGCGTGATCGAAGGCCCCGAGACTTGGGTTTAACAGAATACGAAAAGACGGAATTGGGTGTATGTATCCTTCTTTTTTCCCTCTTCTTTATTCTCCCATCTCTTCCCCCTCCCCTGGACAATAATTCACCCCACGATCTTCAAGGAAAAAAAAAAGAAAAGAAATATTACTGACGTACCTACGAACACAGGATCTAAGCCCCGATTACAGATACTTGCTGTAAGAAGAATCAGAATTTACGACATGATACCATGCTATGATATGATACGATACGATACGATACGATGGTGCACGGGAATGGATTTGACGAGTTTTGATTCAACACGATATACATTATTAGAAAAAACCAAGAGATCTTACATTTAGATGAAAAAGAGGGGAACGCAAGTTATAGATAGGAGTTAGAGAGTTGGCGGCCCGCCCGCCCGCCTGCTTCAATGTATTGAGTGGTGGGGAGGGGGGGGGGGGGATATGTACACTACAGTCAGTAATCTTACGTCTATCTATACATAACAAGAATAATTGCAGAGAGAACAAGGGGGAATAGAAAAGAAAAGAAAAGAAAAGAAAAGAAGAGAAAAGAAAAGATGGTCAGAAATAACTAACTTAACTTATTGTAATCATAAAGTTATTCAAACTCTACCGGGTAGATAAGATAGATAGAATAGATGAGTAGTAGTAGTAGTAGTAGTAGTAGTAGTAGTAGTAGTAGTAGTAGTAGTATGCCTTACTGTAGTCTTCCCAGGCGACAATGTTAGTTAGCTACTGAAGTTCGTTATATATATCACCAAATGCATGCGCAACAACACTTCACAAATACATAGCATTTGTAACAAGCTAACTTAGACCACGCAAGCAAGCAAGCAAGCACCAAATGCATCCATCCATCATAAGTAAGCATTTCATCGAGATACAGACGGTCTACCTACTCAGTGTAGTCTTACCAAGACAAGAAAGATGGAAGCAAACAACCGAAAAGATTTCAATATTCCACATCCAGCTCCAAACGACATCATCTGATGTACAGAAGATAATCTATCTAGTTATCAACATGAACATGAACATTCTTTTCCTCCTTCGGGATAACTTCGTCTTCCTTCTCGCCCTTTAGCGTAGGCAGTTCGATGATTGCTTGCTTGATGATGCTGAGTGCCTTGTGGATGTCCTCCTCGCTGATGACGAGAGGGGGTGCGAGACGGATTATGTTTTCGTGGGTTGGTTTGGCCTGGGTGGTGGTGGGTTTGTTAGTTTGGGAGGAGTGAAAGAAAAAGGGGAAGGAAGGAAGGAAGAAAGAAGAAAACATACCAGTAAGCCCTTACTCTTCAACAACATACACAAATCCCAAGCGGAATGACCACCCGTCTTCGTCTCATCAATGACAATGGCATTGAGTAATCCCTTTCCTCTGACCAACTTAATCATCGGACTCTGCAAATCCCTCAATCCCTTCCGCAGCACCTCTCCCAGCTTCTCCGCCCGCTCAGTTAACCCCTCTTCCTCCATAATCTCCAACGCTCTAATACTCACCGCACACCCCAGCGGATTTCCGCCATACGTCGAACCATGCGTCCCCGGCTCCACCGTCAACATCACCTCCTTCGATCCCAATACACACGAAACAGGATACATGCCCCCGGAAATCGCCTTTCCAAGCGTAACCATATCGGGTTTGATGCCGGCCCATTCCGAACACAGCATGCGCCCAGTGCGGCCGATGCCCGTCTGGATTTCGTCGCAGATGAGCAGGACGTTGTGTTTTTTGCAGAGGGCGTGCACTTGCGAGAGGTAGTCATCATCGGGGACGACGACGCCGGCTTCGCCTTGGATGGGCTCCACGATGAAGGCGGCGGTTTGGGGGCCGTGCGCGTTGAGCGCTGCTTCGAGATCTGAGATGTGGTTGAAGCGGATGGGCTTTTGCGTTGAGGGACAGATGGCGCCGACATTGGGGACGTAGGGACCGTAGTTGTCGCGCGATTCGGGGTCGACAGACATGGAGATTGCGGTCATCTGGTGGAAGAGGTGGGTTAGTTGAATGGTCGCGTGAGGTGGTGGAGGGGCATGGTGGATGGGGCAAAGATGGGGCAAAGATGGATGGATTGAAATAAAGTGTACATACGGTCCTTCCGTGAAAGTTCTCTGCAGCAGCAAATACCAATGCCTTGTCCTTCTCAACACCCT
Organism: Clarireedia aff. paspali H2; assembly: GCA_026770245.1. Lineage (NCBI taxonomy): Eukaryota > Fungi > Ascomycota > Leotiomycetes > Helotiales > Rutstroemiaceae > Clarireedia > Clarireedia aff. paspali H2. The sequence continues at coordinate 104,531 of JAJCXA010000087.1, read as the reverse complement.
TAACCTTATAAGCCCACTTCCTCGCAATCTTGACGGCAGTCTCAACCGCCTCTGCACCGGTGTTCATGGGTAAAACCATATCGTAGCCAAAGATATCTTTGATCTTCTCGGCCCATTTGGGGAAGACATCGTTATGGAAGGCACGCGAGGATAACGTTAGACGTTGTGCCTGTTCGCAGAGTGCTTGTACGAGCGCAGGATGGCAATGACCTTGGTTGACGGCGGAGTAAGCAGACAAGCAGTCAATGTATTGGTTACCCTCGGGGTCCCAAACAGTGGAACCTTGTGCGCGAGCGAAGACAATAGGGAGGGGATGGTAGTTGTGCGCGGCGTATTCGTGTTCGGCGTGGATGGCGGAGGCAGTTGATGAAGCGTGGTATTTGGATGGGTGGTGGGTTGAGGAGGGGGAGAAGGTGGGGGCGGTGGCTTTTAACGTGCTGCCCGTGGTACCATTCACATTTGTGTCTGCGTGGGGTGCCATTTTGGTGGTGACGATAGTGGGTTTGTGAGAGGGTACCTTTGTGGGGGGAGGATAATTGTACAGTCTTCTCAGGAATGTATTTGTATGTAATCTTATGTTTGTATATCTTGTATGTCAAAGAAAGATTGAAGAAGTTTGGTAAGGGAGAAGGACCTAGTGAAGTAGATAATAGGTAGTGGGCCGTGGCTGAAGTATTGAAAGGAAGTACCCAGTGCGTATGTATGTATGTGAGTATGTACAGCACAAGGACCTTGCATATGAGAAGCAGAGGAGAAGCAGAGGAGAAGCAGAGGAGAAGCAGAGAAGCAGGGAAGCAGTGAAGCAGATATTCCTCCAGGAACGACACTCTAGAAGTAGGTCGAGAGAGAAATCCAAGTGAATTCAAGGGAGTGAGTTTTCGTGGGAGCCCGGCAACGTCATATAGCAAATTTCAGCAAATCTCACTAAACCCCTAAGTGCAGGTATATCCATCTTCCAGCTTGAGCGATGCATTTGACTAACAGAATTCCTCGTGAAGCATTTCAGATGCTTAAAGATGCTCTTAGGGGAACAAGAGATGACTTGGTTCGTCAAGTCCTGCTTATAGGGATGACTTGGTTCGTCAAGTCCTGCTTATAGGGTTCGATGTTGCTGACTTAGCTGGACTTGCTGCCGATGGAAGGCGAGACGAGTGGGGCGCTGGGGTTACTTTGTGCGAGACGGCCTATCAGGTTGCGGGCAAGGCCAATCTAGTGGCTTTGATTGGATCATGTGCCGCATACATTGGGTTGGCGGTGACATTGGACGTGGATATGGATGTGGATGTGGATGTGGATGCGGATGTGGATGCAGATGTGGCTCCTCAGTGCTGCTGTCTTGCTACTTCTGACAGAGAAGACGTCGTAGTCTATGGTATGGATGGAGAACATGATCCTGTCATCGAATGCAACGATATGGCTGGAGAATGGACAAATCGTAACCATCGTATCCATTGATGTCCCGAACCCGGCATCCCGCATCGGAAAATGATCATGGGCGCTTTTGCTGCTGCTTTTATTCAAGGCACAACTCCAAAATTCCTTAGTTCTACCCTTAGTCAGCTTGGAAAACACGTGGGCATCTCATTCAATTTTCGAGCTGCTGGTGGACCTTCAAAATGTTCGGGACCCGTTTCTCTACAAGATCTCACTACAAAGCTGTGTTATAGCATCGGATCCAATTTCTTTCCATGGTATTCGTATCGACTCTCCAAAGCATCTTCATACCCGCCACAATCTACATGGCTCATCTAATATGAGCAAATCTACCAAACCCTCTGCTCCAGCAGAATCCACAACCCCTCTATCCAACACTCGCAATATTCAAGAAAATGGAAGACACCGATTGGTCAATGAACAAATGGCCGATGATATTTGGAAACTCCTCCTGGTTTTCCGTCTGATAAACGCATTCTGTGTTCGAACATTCTTCCAGCCAGATGAATATTTTCAATCTTTAGAACCAGCATGGCGTATGGCGTTTGGTCCCGATAGTGGTGCGTGGCTCACATGGGTATGTATCTTCCTTCCATTCATTATCAGGCTACGCATTGCTTACTTCTATTGCATAGGAATGGCGTTACCAATTACGCTCATCATTGCATCCTGCCCTGTTCGCAGTATTCTACATCATAGTAGATAAACCAATGGAACTTCTGGGCTTCTTCCCCCAATTCCGCGCAGAGGTTCTGGCTGTATTGCCGAATGTTGTTCAGTCAATATTTGCGGCTATTTGTGATTACTACACATGGAGCTTAGCAGAGAAACTCTATGGCATTGGGAGTAGGACCGCCTGGTTTACAGTATACTGTCTCAGTCTTGTGTGGGGGCAAACATGGCTAACATTGAGGTAGTTTTTCATGAGCATCTTCAGTCCCTGGCAATGGTTTTGTTCAACTAGGACTTTTTCTAACTCACTTGAGACGACTTTGACTATTGTTGCCTTGTACCATTGGCCCTGGGATATGGCAGTTGATGCCGAGTCAGGGTCAAATGTGAAGTCGTCTGATGTGACGGAGGTTCAGTCGAAGGGGGTTTTCCAGACAGCTAAGTCTATTAAACAGTAAGCCTAATTAATCGCACGAGCAGTCAATGTCTGCTAACCCTGCCAGCCTACGATATTCTCTACTGCTCGCTGGAATTGCATGCATACTTCGTCCAACTAATGGTATCTTTTGGTTTTGCGTCTTAATGCCAAGCATCATGAGACTTCTTCCTGGCTCAAATTCGAGTCAATCACCAAATCAAAAAGATTACATCATACTCATTCGAGAAATCATTTTATGCGGTTCTACTGTCCTTACTATCTCAGCTATCTCAGACCGCCTGTACTTTGGAGAATGGACATTCCCGCCATATCAGTTTCTTCATTTCAACCTCTCCCAAAATCTCGCTGTTTTCTATGGTCGAAATGATTGGCATTACTACCTTTCACAAGGACTTCCACTGCTTCTGACAACTTACCTACCGTTTACTCTCATGAGTATTTTCAGGACGTACAACCCGTCTACGACTCCGAACGTCAAATTTACAAACAACATCCGTCTCATATTGACCAGTATAGTCTGTACAAAAATCGCCGCCCTTTCACTAATTTCCCACAAAGAAGTCCGCTTTATCTACCCACTCCTCCCGATCCTACACATTTTAACTGCCCCCGCCATAAATTCGGTTTTCACTACCACCACCCCGAACCCAAAGCCCTCCGCCACAACGTCCACCAAAGCCTCCACCGCTCCCTCACAAACCACAACCCGCACCCCTCTCCTCATCTTCCTCCTCATCCTCAACCTGCTCATCTCCACTTTCACAACCCTCTCCCACCAATCCGCCGTGTACACCCTCCCCACCTTCCTCCGCCACCGCTTTGAATCAGAAGCCCTCGATCTCCGAGGCGTCCCGCTCACCTCCCCAGACGCGAACGCCTATTTAAAACACTATCCCGGCGAAAACCAATACTTTGCGCCCACGAATCAGCCCGTCAATCCCTTCGACGCACTGGGCAAACAGCCTTTCGTCGGCTTCCTCATGCCATGTCATAGTACCGCGTGGAGAAGCAAGCTGGTGTATAAGGAGCTGGGAGCGTGGGCGCTGGGGTGCGAACCGCCGGTTGGGTTGGGGGTGGTAGAGAGGGAGCGGTACAGGGATGAGGCAGATAGGTTTTATGATGATAGTGTTGGGTTCTTGGAAAGGGAGATTTGGGTTGGCGGAGGTGTGGAGGAGGATGCAGAAGGAGTAGGGAAGAAGAGATGGCCGAGATATGTGGCTGGGTTTGAGGGCGTTGAGGGAGTGCTTAGGGAGTGGTGGGGTGGGAAAGGGAAGGGAGAGATGAAGGAGGTTTGGAGGGAGAAGAATTCGTATTGGCATGATGATTCGAGGCGGAGAGGGGATGTGGTGGTTTGGCAGTTTGAGTGAGCGGTGTTATGTTGTTCATAGCTGATTCAAAGACGTAAGTGTCCTTGATTTGTAGAAGAACAAACAGCTCACCTCCCCTCCCCTCCCGTTAACTCTTAGATGATAAAAGATTCCACCGTAATCTCAAAAAAAACAAAATATCCAATCTATAGTCTGTATTCAACGCACTCACTCACCTACTCCTATTTACCAAAAAAACATGGCCAAGTATAGTCCACACACATGTATATATGTATATCTTATAATTCTATTCTTAGTTGAGAAATTTTCGACCAGGAGAGTTGGGGTCGGAAGAGCTTGCTCTACCCGCCGTTACCTAGCCAGATATTTGCCTCGAATTTAGAGTTCTTCTGTGGGAAAAGATCGAAAGCGTTTATTATCTCCGGAGGTTAATATTCCGTGTACTCAATGCTGTTTTGTAGTGATTGGGTAAAGTGAGGACTTTCTTTATTGCACTTTCCTATTCATTCCTGTTGCAGCAATGAAACGTAGAAGGCGTTTAGGAGAGGCACAGTTCATCCATTCATTACACATCGCCCCCAAGTCTACGAGCAGCCTGCTCTAAGGTTACTTTACTAAGACTCTTTGGAGCCGCTGTTCCAGCTCGACCCAATATTTTTGACTGTATTTATTACTCTGTTGATTCTCCCCTCAAAAAAAAAACTCATGCACCAACATCTGGTTATTGAGTTTTCGGCATATTCAACTCTCACGGCTATACTACTACGATGTCAACAGCAAGCTCCAGCACTAGCAGTGCCACAATAACCACCTTCTCGGCTTCAGATGCCATTGCCTTTTTCAATCGCGGTCCAATACTGACTCCTTTCATACCACCAACATCCGTGAGTACTACTAGTTCGTTATATTCCAGAGATATATCAAGTACAAGATTTAAACATAGGGTTTCAAAATCTCCGAGCCTGCAATTGTATATATACACTCGGAGGTTTGAAACGTTTCAGATGTCTGAGGTGCGAATTGAACCTGATATTTGTTGCTAATTCTTCAAAACCTAGTGCCTCTCGACTTTGACCGCAGCTGATAGCTTTTTCTATGTTGGCAACATTTATGGTACTGTGTATTATGTTGATTGGTCTTGCTATCCAAGCGGCACGTTACGTTCAGCTCCGGGTATAGATCCTTGGGATGCTTACTATTGTTCGTATCTCTTTTACTGATATAAGTTACTGGAGAATGTCTCACAATATAATAGATAGTCCCGCTATGTGCCCGCAAGGCTGGACCCGAGCTACAACTATAACAAGTAGCTTCGGAGCGTACGGGGTGCAGCTCAGTCTAGGTACCGATACCACCGCGGTAGTCTGTTGTCCACAGTATGTACTTTAAGCTTGATTTATATTACTGGATTCTGACAATATCTCAAGGGGATTCAGCTACTTTGGTTTTGATCGCAAATGTTCCTCAACGGTTTTTCTACCCTCAACGATAGTTTACTTCAGCCCAAGCTCAGATGCTGACGGCGTTTGGTCTTCTACAACTGATGCTTCGACATTAGTAACATCTCAAATGACCGTATTGGCAAATGGTATTCCAGTATGGGCGCAAGCATCTGACGCTGTGAGATTCGCATCAGCAGCTTCAGAAGCAGCCTCTACGTCGTCTAGCAGTAAGACAATCACAACGGAACCCGCCAAATCATCTATATATCCACACAGCACAGTACCGACAAGCGCGGCAGTTACATCCACATCGGGACCGCATTCAAACTCGAACGGACTATCAACCGGCGCGAAAATCGCTATCGGAATCGCAATACCTTTTTTTATTCTAGCTATCGTATCGGTAATAGCTATCTATCTAATCCGCATCCGCAAGAGCAAACTTTCGAGCCAGGAAAATGATACAAGCACTTTGACGTCGAATACTGTCCTAATGTCCCAACCAAGACAGCTTCACTACTATAAGCCAGAATTAGATTCACAGAATGCTACGATATACGAACTTCACGCTAATACGCCCGAGTCATTGGAACTACCTACATTTTCTACTGCTCGTCCTATACGATCGAGCCCTTGAGCAGCGAATGATTTTACAGATGTGAGGGACATATATGAATACTTGTATGAATACAATGGGTAGTAATTATAATCTCGGTGAAGATTTCTGGATAGAAAATGTTATTATATATAAAACAATCTGGGGAAGAAAAAAAGAGATGCATGTAAATTGATCGACCATACAGTTTAGCCATGGGCCGCTTCTGCGCGTTCCCCAGACTGTGCCTATCCGCAGTGGGAGAAACGTGCATTGTAGTAGTGCAGCCGCGCGCGCGTCTGCAGGTTTTTCCTTCCTTTCCCCCCCCCGAGTCGGAATTTCACACAAGTACTGTACTTCGTAGATAGATGGGATAGAAATGGATGGTTGCACTGCACAAGGAATGGAGGAGATGTGTGTGAGGGCGGGCTGTGTGTGTGTATGTACTTGTTTGTAATGTGTAGTGGTGTACAGTACATCCTATACTATACTATACCATACTATACTATACTATACCCGAGGAGGAGGGAAGGCAGTATTGAGAGGGAGAAGTATGGGTGCGGCCGGAATCGGGAGGCGGTCTATGCAGGTGGTTGGAATACAGTAGAGAAAAAGTAGGTACGTGAGACGTTGGGTTAAGTTAATTAAGACGGCATGCAACAATGATCTACTGTTTTGGATAGCTTGGTGGGTTGCGTGGTTGGTACCGATCGATGGATGCCAAGAGGTTGGTTGAGTGAGTGTTGCGTTTCTTTGTTTGGTGGTGGAGGGTTCGGGTGGATGCTTTTTGGATGATGGGGAGAAGGGAGATGGGAGATGGGAGAGGAGAGGAGAGGAGCGGAGAGGAGAGGGGAAGGAGATGGAGATGGAGATGGAGATGGAGAGTGCCGTTTGATGCTCTGCTCTGCCGCAAGCAGGTGGTGGCAACACCTTTGTAGTCGTTCTGTATAGTAACAGTAACAGTGGCAGTAACACTAAGACTAATAGTAACAGTAATACTAATAGTAACAGTAACAGCAACAGTAACAGTAGATAGCCGAAAGCCGCACTGCTTCGTAATTTCACGATCGTCACACCACAGTACGAGTATGGTCGGTTCTGCGCATTGTTGGTCAGCTTACTGTTTCCTTTCCCAATAGATCGATTAGTCGCAATATCCGGAAGGTATCGGTGAATGTTTGGGCACGCAAGACGGTGTCGCGGTGTCGCGGTGTCGCGGTCTGACAAAGGATTTGCAGCGACTGAGAGCGATCAAGTAAGGTTAGCTAAGGGAAGGGTTACGCGACAGATGGATAATATGGCGTTTGTGGGGAAAAGAGCGGCAAAGGGTCTTGTTCATGCATGAAAGGGGCGGCTGGGCGAAGAGGAGCAAGAAGGAAGTTGTGCGCGCATCTACGAAGCATACGAAGCATACGAAGGCAGATGGATGGATGGGCAGGCGGGTGGGAGTCATTTGTTTTATCAGCCAGCTGATGTGCAGCTGGTCAACGAGCGAGTGAGAAGAGGGAGGAGAGAAGTGCGTGATCGGGGGAAGGATGGGTAGATGACGGGTAGATGATGGGTAGGTGAGAGGGCGGAACTACCTTGAGGGAATTAATGAATGAAGATATACATCCTATCCAATCCAAAGACAATACAATACAATACAATAGTCTGGGTCGTGCATTTGCATCTCAGGTACGCAGAGTATCGGAGGGTCGGAACGGCAGGAAGCAAGAGATATGAAATGAAATATGACTGACGACTAAAGTAGGCGACTAGTCGACTCGTCTCCACAATGCACCAATACACCAGCCAATACATCGACACCCGACGACGCGATACTGACGGATGCTGATAGGGATAAGTTGACGTGCGGATGTTGATACGACGGATACATCTCCTTCGATAAGCTGCATCTGCCTGCACCTCCCGGCCTGCGCCTGCAGCTGATAAGTCGTCTGCCTCCATTCCCATTCGTATTTCTCTTGCAAGTTGCAACTCTTTGCTCGCCTCGCCAATGATAAGTGATGCGCCGATAAATGCGCAGGTTGCTCGACACTAGGAAAGCCATACTAATCCAGAAGTCCATAATTCCACAATTCCATCAATCCAGCAATCCATCAATGCATCAATCCATCACTTACCGTAAATCCACACAGAGCAATCGGATAGCATCACGAGCCACACACGCACAAGCAGGCAAGCATCGAGCATCAAAAGCCCCAGAGTCCCACCAAGCACGGCCCATTCATCATCAAGGGCAACCTGGGTCGATGGGTCTGAATCAGTCATCCACGATATGCAGCGAGCATTCTCTCTTCCCGTACAAAGCAGTTATGATATGACGGACTGACTCTCTTTGACGGACTATTTGACGGACTACTTGACTACTTGACTACTTGACTGCTTGACTGACTGCTTGACTACTTGACTACTTGACTACTTCTTGAATACTTGACTACTTGACTGACTGCTTGACTGCTTGACTGCTTGACTGAAACCGATTTACTCTTTCATCCTTCCTCCACACCCATTTTGAACCTGCCCGGCTTCGTACTCGCCCTGTCACCGACCATTGTTATCGTTTTACTTTCCGTCATATCCCAAGGTCTGGTGGTGGTACGGTGACTAGCTACCTACTAAGTCCGAAGCAGCTACGGCCACAGGGTTGTTATCATCATTCTGCTACGACTCACCCATCACCTATTATCGATAATCGATATCGCCATCATTGCGAATTACTCATTCTTCCCTTTTCCCATACAAAAAGTGACCTTGGATTGACATTAAACATACAAACATACAAACATACACCCAAACAAACAACCCCAAGAAAACGAAACAACCCCAGCTATACAAGACCTTCTACCTCTCTATCTGTACATCCCTTCGAGTCCACCTTGGTACGAACGTATTGTCCGACAGTAACATCGACCTTCGAATCGACCTTCGAATCGTCTCTGAATCCGTCCATACCCCTTCCTTACAAATAATCCTCCGGTCTTCGCAACACCTCCCGTCCCTCTGCCCATCCACACACGCACACACCGTCTATAAGTTTCATCGTCGCGATCATCACCAACAAGAACGACCTTCCTACTTGGCCATATCGCCCAAGATACTCTAATCACTTTGTCGAATCATTGACTTGAACTCGGCAGATCACCTCCCACATCATTCGTTATCCCAAGCCTCGACAACAACCAGCCAACCGGGTGCCGTACAGCTACTACCCGGCATCTATCATAATACAACACGAGCCGCATCTGCCTGTCCCCTCAAGAGATTGTTTCGTCGTTTCCTGAGGCTTTTCCTTCCTGCATCCAAAGGCGCGCACAACCAAAGCTCAACGATTTCGCTTCTGCGCTGTTACCTACATACCTACATATTCCACCAACGTACCACCCTCGTTCATATCCACCCCAACCACACATTCAACATCCACTATTCATTCAACCTATACCTTTGTGTCCATGCGGAATACCACTCGTGAACCGATATAACGTTGAATGAGCTGTGAGGGGAGGGATATCTACGATAAAGAAGGATATTGGCCTTGGAGGTCAAACACTACGCAGTTATGGCGTCAAGAATTCCTTCTTCGTCGTCGAGAAGGCCGAAGACGAACGATGGCGCTATCGGTTCCTTTCTTATAGAGAGAGAAATCGGCAAAGGTAGCTTTGCTACTGTCTATCGGGGCACACATGCGGTATGTAATCCTATTGTGGTTTGTGGTTGTGGTTGAGATCCTGTTCGGGACTCTTTTTGGAAGGCTGAATGAAGCGGAGATTACTCTTCTTGAGCTCTATTTCTTATATATCACCATGATGCTAACTTCTTCATCTGCAGCCTACACAATCTCTCGTAGCGATAAAGTCGGTAAACCTATCGAAACTGAATAAGAAGCTCAAGGACAATCTTTACTGCGAAATCGAAATATTGAAGGGTTTACATCATCCTCACATCGTTGCACTACTCGATTGCAGGGAAACTACATCTCATATTCACTTGATGATGGAATTCTGTGAACTCGGCGATTTATCATACTTCATCAAGAAGAGGGACAAGTTGGCAGACAATCCGACACTTGTTGATATGATCAGGAAATATCCAATGCCGGTCGAGGGTGGTTTGAACGAGGTTATCGTACGGCACTTCTTCAAACAGTTGGCGAGTGCAATGGAATTCCTGAGAGATCGCGGCTTTATACATAGAGACGTTAAACCACAAAACCTTCTTTTGCTACCATCGCCAGATTGGATGGCAAAGCACAAGAATGTCCCGGAGCTCATGACTGCAAGCAAGGAACCCATCATACCAATGGTTGGGTTAAATTCTTTGCCAATGCTAAAGCTCGCGGATTTCGGATTCGCGCGGTCGTTACCGTCAACATCTCTTGCAGAAACTCTCTGTGGCTCTCCTTTATATATGGCGCCAGAAATCCTCAGATACGAGAAGTACGATGCACGAGCTGATTTGTGGTCAATTGGAACGGTTCTATATGAGATGATGACTGGGAGACCACCATTCCGAGCTTCGAATCATGTCGAGCTACTGCGGAGAATCGAGCAAAATGAGGACGGAATTAGATTCAGCAGCAAAGCTGCCATCAGCAGAGACATGAAGGATATTGTTCGCGGACTGCTAAAGCGAAAGCCAGATGACCGAATTACTTTCCAAGATTTCTTTGCACATCCGGTTGTGGTGGGACCTATTCCAGGATTGGTTGGCGAAGATCGACCGAGAGAGATTATGGCATCGTCGAGATCAGAGGATGTTACGCTCGCGCGCCACTCTTCGTTAAGAGATCGTAGACCGGTGGATCGAAACTCTAAGCATATTGAAGAACATGAAGACGCATCAAATCCTCGAGCGATTCTCTCATCTTCGCCTAGATCGCCGAGGTCGCCTAGAACGCCCAATCTTGATGTAGCAAGTCAAGCATCTGGTTCATCTGTCCGTCCGGGATCAAGTGGAAGGCCTCCTATCATTCCATCTGCGACTGCTCCAAACATGGAAACTTTCCAAACACAACGAGATCGCGCCGGACGCCCTTTTAATCCCATGAATAAACCAAGCTCGAGAAAACAATCATATGATGAAGTGACACATGCACACCCACCAGAGGAACCTCGAACAAGTGACTCAATCACAGAGGCCGAACAAGCTGTTCGAGATGCCAGAGATTACGTCCTAGTGGAAAAGAGAGCCATTGAAGTCAATGCTTTAGCTGATGAACTTGCCGCAAACCCGCAGATTACCCAGGCTAAACAAATGGCGAAACAAATGCCTACCAGGAGGCATACCTCGATGGGAACACCAACATCCACTACAGGCGCGGTAGCCATACCGCATTCACGTGCCGTTCAAAGAGCCCAAGGGAACATCAGGCCAGATTCGAGTGCACGAAATTCATATGGCAGATCATATGGCAGTGGTAGCCCGTCGACAGCATCAGCTATAGCAAAGGCACTCCAAGGCGCCAGTGTGAGGATGTTTGGAGTTTCTTGGTCTCCGACTTTGATTGGAAAGGGGCCTTCTCCACCTCAACTATATAATCCATACCCGGCCTATCCTACGCCCAATGCAGGTTTGATCAATGACTCGCGGCCGATTGATGAGGATCAAAGAGTGGTGAATGCTATAGAAGACTCTGCGACTAGAAGTGATGTTGTGTATGGCTTTGCCGAAGTCAAATTTCGACAGTTGATCCCCCTTGCTCCGTCTATGGACCATGGTCTTGGCGGACCTAACGAGAAGGCTGGTGATATTATGGAAGAGGATGACGGCCTAACTGTAGAAGCTATTGTGAGCCTTTCCGAGGAAGCACTCCTACTATATGTCAAGTCACTGTCACTTCTCGCCAAATCGATGGATATAGCTGGAGCCTGGTGGTCTCGAAAGAACCGCGGAGAAGTTGTCGGTGGGATCCACACTCCTAAAAGCGAATCACAATCTGCTATCGCCACGAGCAACCGTATCAACCGTGCAGTACAATGGGTCCGTAGCCGATTCAATGAAGTCCTGGAGAAAGCCGAATTTGTCCGGTCCAAGCTCATTGAAGCTCAAAAACGACTTCCTGAAGATCATCCCGGACACCCAAGCAACCACACATCAGCTTCCAAGCTAAGTGGTACTTCAGCTACTGATGGTGTTTTCTTTAGCTCGGGAATCACTGCTGAGAAGTTGATGTATGATCGTGCTTTAGAGATGAGTCGTACTGCGGCGATTAATGAATTGGCCAACGAGGATCACCCTGGATGTGAGATTTCATATACAACTGCGATTCGAATGCTCGAAGCTATCTTGGAAAATGATGAAGATCTTATTCCTCGAAAGAGATCTTCGAGCTTGCGCGACGATAAAGACAAGGAAAAGAATGAGGCCGAGGTGAATGGCATACTTGTTGGAGATAGAAAGGACGTGTTGAAAGGTACGCATTGCTTCTTTTCCATTCCGTTAGGCTTCACTAACAAGATGTAGTTTTACAAATGATCAGGACTCGTCTCCATGTTCTTCAGAAGAAGATGGCAATCATGGCACAGCATCAAAACTTACCGCCTCCTTCATCACCACGCCATAGTCACAGCGGAGGCACAACGCCGACTATCGCTAATACACCTCCTCATTAAGCGCGAGCACCTCATTCTTTCCACAGTTCAAAATGATCAAGCATGAACAGTCTTGTCAGCATCAAGCATGTTTTCCTATATGGCTTTTGACAAGCCAGCGAAAAAAGCTGGACTTCTACCGGTAACTTTTACGATAACACGACACTTCTTTTCGACACACATGAACTTTCTTCATTCCTCTTCTCGACGGTCCTACTTTCTTGTACCGAGTTTAGATATCTCTATTTGATTTTTCAAGGGGCTGGATCAATTCTTATCACCTTTTACTTCTTTGGCAGCTTCTTTGGCAACTTTTTTTTGGCAACTTCTCCGGATCTTATGGATGAAGTAGGGGATCCTGTGCCCTGCAAATCCTTACGAAAATCCCCCTCTCTCCTCTCTCTCTAGTTTCGGTATTTACCACGGGGCGTCTTCCTCAACCGAGGTGTTGTTCCACACAAATATCGTTATTCGAGTTTGAATGAAGTTGGGCGACCACTTATCTCTCTTTATTTTATTTGACGGTTTTCTCTTTCCCGAGTTGTGAATACCCCTAGCTGCTTCTTTGTTTCTGGCCTCCTTTCGTTGTCTATCTGTTTATATTGTAATGATCACTGTCTTTTATTCAATTTTTTTTTTTTTTTTTTTTTTTTTTTTTTTTTTTTGGCCTGCAAGGAGGAGGTGCAAGGGAGGACATTCTTCGGTGCTTGATTTCTTAGGATGATACACGTGCATATGGACGGTATCGCTTCTCTCGTTCTAGGATTTGTTGCTTTCTCTGTTATTGGGAGGGGAGGTTTGTTTTTACTGCGTTCTTGCGGCTATGACCGGTTCTGGGATTCTCTGTTCGATGGTGTTTTGCGGGATTCGGGGCATATGGGTTGGGCGGTTCAGTGTGCGTTTTTTTTTTTTTTTTTTTTTTTTTTTTTTTTTTTTTTTGATTCATTTTGTTCTTTTTTGCTTTGAGGGTTGGATTTGTATTCTGGGATTTAGGGGATAGGTTGAAGGAGGAAGGGAAAAGGGTGAAAGGGGAAGGAATGGAATCATATAGATTGCTACTTCACAGTATGATGATGGTTTAAGGGGCAACTTGGAGTACTGAAGTGAACGCAGTCAAATTTGAAAGAGCTAGGATAGAATCAAATCGAAAGAATAGGAATGAGAAATGGAGAACAGGAGGACCATGGAACAAACCAAACCATTGATGAAATGCCATGGATATTTTAAGATAGGATAAGATAGCCGAGGGAGGCAAGGGATATTTTATCTTCTCTTCCTGCTAAGGAGAACAGGCAAGAGGACTTGGCTGTGTAGGATTTATGTTGTAGGTTGTTGTAGGTTAAGTTGGGTTGGGTTTTAAGTGCAATCAATGGAATATTTTCAGGAGATATATATATATGGGTGGGCTGCTTTGTCTAATTGAGATGTGATGTGATATGATGTGAACATACATGCCCTTCAATAGATGATGATGATGCGATGAATAGTAGAGGAACGTGGATAAATATGTTTTTTCCTTCTCCTTCCAAATTTAACCTATATGTCTATCGATCTCTATATAGTAAGTAGTATATCTATCTATGACTTCAGATACCCTACTCGCCGTCTCGTCTCGTATCAACGAGAACCCGTTTTTACAATCAACAATAGTCCAACTTGTCTCCGGCATATATTCTATAGCCTTTTTTTTTTCCTCCCCCTTTTCTTCAGTTCTATCTATCCTCTTCTATAACTATGCCCCCTCCCCCCTCCCCCTCCCCCTCCCCGGAGGCGCCTGATTGATATATCATCTCATCATACTCATATTTTCCCACTCCCGAAACTCAGTCCTCATACTAACCTCACCACCTTCAAGTCGGCCTTTTCTTTTTCTTTTTCCTCTTCCTTTCCTGCTTCCTCTGCGACCGAAGAAGCGAGCTCAATGTACCCACCCGCTTCGATCCTCTTCTTCCATTTCGTGCTCTCGTGGCGGGCGCACACGATTGTCATTCTGAGGATTGGTTGGGCTTCGTCTTCTTTTTCTTCTGGGGTTGGGTTTGAAGCGGTGGAAGGGGAGGCCGTGGGAATGCATGTCCAGCGGCCGAATGCCCAGTTGAGGATGTAGGTTTGGGCTTTGGGTTCTGTGGCTGCTGGGGAGGAGGAGGAGGGGGTGAGGTCGAGAGAAGAGGAGGAGGGAGATGGGGGTGTGGTGGTGGATGAGGCGGATGCGGATGTGCTAGAGGGGTTTGGGGTGGATGCTGAGGTTGAGGTAGTGGTAGAATATATAGATTGGTTGAATGTAGGATCGGAGGATTCGAGGGGCGTGGAGGAGGAGAAAATGGCTTTGATGCGGTAAATTTCGTCTTTTGGGGCGGTGCGGAGGAGTTTGAGGAGGGAGGGGTGGGATACGGATTTTGTGGGTATGTTTGTGGAGGTATTTGAGGAAGTCAGGGTGATAGAGAGAACTTCCACTTCGCTTTGGTGATCGTGCTCGTGCTCATGCTCGTGTTCGTGTCCATTTTCATGACTATGACCCTCCAGCTGCTGTTTAATCTCTCCCTCCACACTCCCCTTCAATCCCCCATCCAAACCCACCACAACCCCTACATCTACCCACCCCCTCCTACTCCTCACCCACGGCACCTGCACCTCCAAATCCCCCAACCGATCCAAACATTCCTCCCACCTCCTCTCACTCACCTGCTCCCATTTATTAAACACTACCAAATCTGTATACCTCGCCTGCAATCGCGCCGTATAACTTGTATCCTCATAGCCCTTCCAATTCTCCACATCAATCACCGTTATCACTCCATCCAGCACATATTTCCCCCCCGTCGATGCAGACAGCCTGTTGACTTCCATCGCGAGTGTAGCCGGGAACGCGGAGCCCGAGGTTTCGATTATGATGCGGTCGAGTCGTTTGCCTTGATCCCCGGCAACACCATCCTCTAGCTCCTCCAGCGCACTGCCCAAAGAGCCGACGAGGTTACAACATATGCACCCGTTGAGCAGCTCCTTGACTCCGGTGATGGCGGATGAGGATGCGAGCTGGGAATCGACAGCGAGGTCGCCGAATTCGTTTTTGAGGAGAGCGAGTTTGTAGGAGGGGTTGAGGGCGCGGAGTTGAGGGATCAGGGAGAGGAGGAGAGTGGTTTTGCCGGACCCGAGGAAGCCGGTTAAGATTGTGATGGGGATCGGAGGGGTAAGGGAGGGAGTGGACATGGTGAGTTTGGGCGGTGGAGTAGTGGGTGGAAGGAGATCGGTGCTGGGTGTGATAGAGCGGTATAGGTGTGAAGTTGTTGATACCGATGGAGGGGAAGTCTTGGAGGGGCAGAAGGAGGAAGAAAATCTCTTATCGCTTATCGCGATGCGCTTCCTTACAGCACAGTGCAGTTACGATTACGATTACGGCTAATCTACAGCTTCACGAAGAACTACTTTGTAAAATCTACAATGAATGGATAATCACACAAAATGCGCATTGATTTAAAGATTTATAGGAATATGAGTCTACTTCGCAGTAAGCCAGCTCCAGACAAGATATAGCGAGTTTGTGCGAGCAAAAGAACCCAATATTACCTACCTGTAAATGCGCCCGCAGTTCTTCCAAAGACCAACGAACACCAAGTCCTTCTCAGGGGGTTTCGCCAAAGTGACACACATCACATTACCTTCTGTACCAAGCTTCAGCTGACACGAGAAGTTATCCCCCTTTTACCTACGCCAGCCATGTGCAACTCCCTATACGTAACCATTTTAAAGCCACCTCACCTCATCCCGTGCTGCCCCCAAAAAGCGCCCAAAGTACAACGAGTACCTTGTGGGAACGAGAAGAAGAAAAGGATGCATATACAGGATACCTACCTCGCCCATATAGCCTCGCCGTCCTCTCCACCCCTTGGGGAACATGACTCATTCTCCGGTCAGTGATGTTGGGTAAGTATGGTCATAGGTTTTTTCTTTCCCGATTCCCGATCGCGGTACACAACAGTTCAATTTTCTCAAATCTTCTAGCTCGGCTTTACTTCACTATCCCGTGTGTGTGCTGCAGATGACTGTCATATGTCACATGTGCGCTATGCTGTAGTTTCGTTTCATGAGTCTGCGGGTGGAAATTTGCAGGTGCTCTGCAGATGTGATGTAAGTCTTACTTAGTTCGCTGTGGATGCACCAAAATTCTAGATGCTGGGGGAAAGGAGGCTGTTGGAAGAATGAGGTCACAAAGTCTGGAAGCCGGGGGGTAAGAGGCCCAGACCATTTCATTCCGCTTGGTCTGTTGGACTACTTGTCGATCAGTTCTGGTCGGCCCGCTCGGTTGACCGTCGATTAGATGAAAGTTAGATTTGGCAAAGGGTGTGGGGGGATTCGCATAATTGAGTTTTCTAGTTTGTGTGTTGAGAAGCTTTCGGATATTCTGATATGACGATTTGTGTTTGTAGGACGACATGATGGCTATGGTGCATATAATAGTATACAGATGATCGACTTTTGTCAGTGACGGCCGACGGACTGATGGGTAGGACGGTAAGGATTGAGATTGAAGCCGGCTTCAGTGGGGACGCATGGATATCCTGTGTGATGGCCTTGTAACTCTTCCCACTAACTATACCAAGATACATGAGAAGATACTTCAGGTCTCCGATGTTTTGGCCAACGAATAACGATATGATGGCGCCGAAGGAAATGTTGTGCTCTTTGCCGCCGGGTCGCCTCGTCTGGTCTAGTCTGGTCTGGTCTGGTCTGGTCTGGTCTCGTCACGGTTGCTCAGCATGGTTGCAAAGGCAGGTCAACCTTCAACCTATGCCGAATCGTTCGTTTCTATAGATAACATTTCAAAACGAATCATTTGATACCAAGTTCAAGGCATCCGCGCGGTTAAAATATATGTCTTCGGTTGTGCCGTGTACTTGAAGCTCGGGGGTCCATTTTCGAAGTATGTGGGACACGCACAGTCAGCAAAGTCAGGTACAATCTGATCGATCGTAAACCATACCTGATTGGTTCTGCCGAGGGTCGTTCTTTCGAAAGGAAAAGATTAAGGCCGGTCTGTCTTGGAGTGGGTTGAAACCGCGCTGCCCGACATACTTGTATCATTCCGGTATGTATGGGTGCTTGTTTAGCTTCTGATATTCCTTGCCTGACCGGATTCATGCTTCCTTTCATACTGTAATTGTGTCCATGTGAATTCGTCCATATTGGGATCTGCCCGATAGCCATCTCCAAAAGAGAGCAGGAGTTTGCCAAACACCAAGAAAAGATGTCGAGCCGGTTGAGTTGTCCCGGGTCATGTCCCTGTCCGTTTTCCCTGTCCTTGTCATTTGCTCCCATGCATGGCCTGTGCTGTTTGGTTTGGCTTTGGTTTGGTGAGGTCAGCCGTCAGCAGTCAGCAGTCAGCGCCAACATGTGGAAGAAGGAAGTTTGTTTTCAAAATATGGCCGGCAATCCATCGTGGGTAAAATCCATTCGTTGGCTATTTCCCACTGGCAACTGGCTGCGGACTGCTTTGGCAGAAGTAGATGTATCTTTAGCTTCGTACCTGCATATTTGTAAGATAAGATCGGACGAGATAGGTCCATTCCCACGGAGTATTCTCATTCCTCTTCCCATGTTCTCCCATTCTTATCCTACCCGCTCTCCCTTTCCCTTTCCTATGGGTGTACTCCGTAAAATACCGCAAACCATCCCGCTTGAAAAAGCTGGAATGATGCATATTTCGAAACTCTTTCCAGGGAATTTTTACCAAACTACTGCAACTTCTCCAGCGAACTACTGAGCGTGGTTAAATTAAAAACCAGCCACCAGGGGGAGAGGAGAGAAAAAAAGGAGAGTTGCGATATTTTAGTATTTCCGGGTACTGTAGTTTGAACAGGTGGAGGAGAACAGGTAGAAAAGTTCATTTGGGAAACATAACTGGCTCCTTCCTTTTTCATCGGATAGACCTATCGGAACATGCTCAAGGATGATTGATGTCTTGCTACTTGACATGAAAGGACGACCATCTATGAAGCTTGTTTTCTACGTCTGTTCTTCGTACTTTTTGTTCCACACCTCGCTCGGATATAACGCTCGCGTACTGATGGACGGATAGCAAATAGGGGACGTAGGAGTTGGAGTGTTTCAAGGAGGGGGAGAATTGGGCGAGTCAAGCGCGATGCTAACCCAATTGGTGGAATCCTTTTCTTCTTTGGGCTATTTGTCACTTTGGCCGTCGTCTTCATCCTTTTGTGTGAATCTCTACAACCCTACAACAGATCCTTTCCCACATCCACTTTTCATTTGTCGCTTTTCGGCCATTTCGGGTGGCCTATCACACACACAGAGAGGGGCAACTTCAATTGCCAGGTCTGGCCGTTAATCCAAAGGCCCTTGCCACCCTGTTTGCCTCGTGCTACCATATCGTTTCTGTCCCCCTTCATCGTCCAGCGGGTTAGACAACGCTCAGCCAATGCTCATTGAACTTAACCTTACTGTGACAACCGACGGTGAAATTAACGGGGCAAGCAAGGCTTTCCATCCCGTCGATCATCTTGATATCCTCTGCCAAGGTACGGCGCTTGCCCTTACCCTTGCGCCAGCTCTTTAGTCTCTACGGAGGTGGTAGTTATGCTTAACGTTCCATCCACATGGGCTGTGGAGGATAACAGCTGGATTTGATTCGCTGGCAACGAGAAACCTCACTTTGTTTCCAAAGGATGGTAACCTTCGGCGAAAAACAATCTCTCTGAAGTCATGTCAGCAAGGGCAAACTTCCTTTTCGCATGCATTAGTTCTAGTCTGATCTAAGTATCCCGGACTTTTGCATCTGGGCTGAGTAGCCCCATCCATCTCTTTTAATCTTCCTTCAGAGTCCCTAAGCATCATTTCTTACCTGGTATTCTCTAGCGTGCAAATCTCACGGGTCCTAGTCAGCGCCCCCAGATGATTTCCCGCCCGCCATAGCTTGGAGGTGGGTACAGGAGTATATTCACTCAATTTTGACTCAATATAAGATTCCGGCCTTGGCCTCTACAATATGCTTCCTCCCTTTACCCTCTTTTGCACTTCTTCGACCTACCCTTTTGTACTTCGCGTACATACACATTCATTTGTTCCCAGCTGCTGCTGTTGCCATTCATTCCTTTTGACCATTCGACATCTGTTGACACAGATTCTTTGATTCTTGCATACCACCAACACCCAATTGAGTCCAGCTACTCTTGCGTGTTTTCGATATCTTCTCACAATCCTTCAGCTAGAAAGCGCGCCTTTTCCAACAACACAGCATCAGTAGACGTTACTATCCACTTAACCTACCTGTTCCACTACAAGCTCAACCAGCCTCACCTAAAAATTTTCAATCAACATGGTTTCTTCCAAAGCAGTCGTCGTAGCCACTTTGGCTTCAGCGGTATCGGCATACAACGCAACCCATCGAACTTTCACAGTCAACCACTTTTACGGAAATGGCCCCCTCCTCACGGCTCGAGTCGATCCCATCATCAACCCTGGACAGGCCTCAGGCCACGTACATGCCATTCAAGGAGGAAATGCTTTTGCGATGAGCATGTCAGATAGCACAGCTTTAAGCTCTACCTGTACTAGCTCGCGCATCAACAATGATAAAAGCAACTACTGGACTCCCTCGTTATATTTCCAGGACCCTAACAATGGTAGCTTGACAGCTGTTCCCATGGCATACATGAATGTCTATTACTTGTAAGTTTGGAACCTCGCAACGTCAAGATGAGTGATTCTAATTTTGTATCAGCTATGAACCAACAACGGACAAGATTACCCAATTCCCTGTAGGTCTCAGAATGGTTGTTGGGGACCCAACTCTTCGCACTCCACCCGCATCTGGGGGTGCTTCAATTCTCGATCATAAACAAGGGACACCTCAGCCCATTCAATGGACATGCCCACGAACCAACTACAACACTCCATCCTATCCACCCGATTCTGATGGATTGCACGGAGTGGGCATTGGAGATCCTCAGAATGCCGGTGCAGGTGTTGGATTCCCAGACGTAAATTGTGATGGCTTCGCTTCTCCGCTTCGCGCTGATATTCACTTCCCATCTTGCTACAATCCAGCTGCTGGCTTGGATAACTACAAGGAGAACATGGATTGGCCCACTGGTGGAAACTGCCCTGAGGGATGGATCCACACACCCCATATCTTCTACGAAGTGTACTGGAATACACCTTTGTTCAAAGACTTGTGGACTCCAGGTCAAGGCAAACAACCCTTTCTTCTCTCCAACGGCGACCCAACTGGCTACGGTCTACATGGCGATTTCGTAAGTCAACCCTCTTGTCTCGATGTTTTCTTTTGCTAATAACAAAAACAGCTCTCTGGCTGGGAAGGAGACACCCTTCAAGACTTCATTGACAACTGTGATGCAGGCGACCGTGGAATGGATAACTGCACGTCAATCATCGGCGGCAAAGTTCTTGATGATAGCAAGTCTTGCAACCTTGCCCCATTTTTTGAAGAAGCTATTTCTGGTACCATGGATAAGTTACCAGGTAACAACCCAATTGGTCAATGGGGCGTGAACGCGGGTAACACAGGCAACACTACTACTCCATCCTCGTCGGTCGTGGCATCAGCATCATCTGCCGTATCAAGTGTCACATCTTCAATCGGTTCTATCGCCTCCTCAGTCTTGTCTGTGGCCACCTCAGTAGGCTCATCATCGCAAGCTAGCAGCACTTCTGTAGCATCGTCAGCCTCATCTCAATATACAGGAGGAGTCCGCCCAGATGCTGGAGCCCATGTAGTTTCAAGCGTCGTCTCATCCGCAGGCCATGTATATACTACTATGGTAACGGAGACATCAGCCACCTTGGTCTACACAACCGTTACTCGTACCGCCGGATCCGTCCAAACCTCCAGTGCCGACTCCAGCTCCAGTGGCTCAACCAACATTGTCCCATCAACCATCTCAGGCTACTCCTACACTGGCTGCTACGCGGATAGCCAATCCAGCCGCGCACTTTCCGGCATCACATTCGCCGATGTTGGTCTGGGATCGGTAACTAACACGAAGTGTGTAGACTACTGTTCAGCTAAAGGATACAGCGTAGCTGGCACTGAGTATGGTGGACAATGTTTCTGTGATAACTCACTCCCGGCAACCGTTTTGGACGCTAGCAAATGCAGCATGGCATGTGAAGGAAATGCCACCGAGACCTGTGGTGGATCTTTGGCCTTGACTGTTTACTCGAAGTCTGGCTCGAGCTCGCGTCGCATGTCAAGACATTTGCATAGACATTTGAACAGGGAGAACAGCATCTAGATGTGCCGATTCTTTCACGAGGGTACCCTGGGAGTTTAGGGGGAAGGCGCAGGATAGTATGGGATGGGCGGATACACAAAACAAGCATTCAATTCTTTCTTGCAACTGCAGCGTTGCGAGCCCATTTACTTTCTTGGACAAAATTTTTAGATAGAGGAAGGAAATTTAGCATATACATACAAAGAAATTGTATCTACATGATTTGATATCAACATTCGTTGTCCAATTGTGGGAAATCCTGCAAAAAGATGTAGTGGAATATCATGATCAATGACTTGATTAACTCAACTGTTTCCTCAAATTCCCATTTCTGACTTTGAATTGTGTGATTTTTCGCTTTCCCTATGTAGTCGAGCCATATGCATCCTCGATTTACAGCGCCTTCTCTTTCTCCTCCCAACCCATACTTTGTAGCTAGTTACTGCAACTTCTTGGTGTTATCATTTTTACAACATTCATATGCTATGCAAGGTGCTCCTCTACGATCATCTCCATAGACTGGAAGTATTTCTTTCTCATATCAACACATTCACAACACGGCTAATCTTTCTGGCGGGAACACTTCTGTGGCAGGTGCGAAATGTCAACGGCAACGGAAAATCAACTAGGCTTCAGAACTTTGTAACAAATTAACGCTCCCGATTTCACGGAATGATTCGTACAATATCGCCATTATCAACATGACACTTCTCAATCACATTCATACCACCTCCCACTTCCCTTCCTTCTCCATAATCCTTACCGACGAACCAATCGCAACTCTTTCGATCCGAACAAACAGCCTCGGTTCGGCTTTCGTTCTCCACAAGAATCCTCCACAGTAAACAATACCTTGTTCTCTCTCCGCAATATCTCCCTGTTCATCTTATCTACGAGTACATACTTACATTATGTCCCACCCTCCCCTCTGTCTTGAATATCTATCAATTGACTATAATCCACCTTGATTGATTGTTTGCTTGCTTTCTGGGTTAATATTGACTGGTATAGTTGATACGGTAGCAAAGATGTCGTCGGAATCTCCAATTACAACCCCTTTGACTACCCTTTTGGGTATTCGCCATCCTATCATTCTGGCGGGGATGGCGAGAACTTCAGGAGGACCTCGTGAGTTGATTTTTGTTTCTGGTGTTCTGTTGAGATGTGTCTCTGTGGCGTTTGCGCATCACCAAGCTGCCCTGCGCAATTTTTCCCTCGCAGCTGTACAAATATTAACTTCATGTCACACTAGTCGCCGCAGCAGTAAGTAATGCAGGAGGATTGGGCTGCATTGGCGGTCTGGGATACACACCACAACAGTATGTGCATGAATCCCTTCATCTGGTCTTATCAGCACTTCCCTCATTTCCCCCTTCCCCCTCAATTCCCCAGACTAACCCCTTCCCCCAGACTCCGCGAAATAATCCACGACCTCAAATCTAACCTCACCTCCCCCACCCTCCCCTTCGGCGTGGACCTCGCCCTCCCCAAAGTCGGCGATGGCGCCCGCGCCACGAACCATGACTACACTCACGGCCAACTCGACGCACTAATCGACGTAACCATCGCCGAAGGCGCGCGCCTCTTCATCTCCGCCGTCGGCATCCCCCCGCCACACGTCATCGCGCGTCTCCACGCCGCCGGCATCCTCATCATGAACATGGTCGGCGCACCAAAACACGCCAAAAAGGCCCTCGACGCCGGCGTGGACATCGTCTGCGCGCAGGGCGGCGAGGGCGGCGGTCACACGGGGGATATTCCGACGTCGATACTGATCCCGGCAGTGGTGGATGTAGCGCGACAGTACCGGCCTCCGATGCTCAAGGGGCAGGAAGCGCTCGTTGTAGCGGCAGGCGGGATCTACAATGGGCGGGGCCTGGCGAGCTCACTGATGCAGGGCGCGGTGGGAGTGTGGGTTGGAACACGGTTCGTGGCAAGCACGGAGGCGGGGTGTAGTGAGCAGCATAAGGAAGGAGTCGTGACTGCGAAATGGGAGGATACGATTCGCACGCTGGTGGTCAGTGGACGGCCGTTGCGGGTGCGCACGAATGAATGGGTGGAGAAGTGGGAGGCGCAGCCGGAGAAGATACGTGAGTTGACGGGGAAGGGGGTCGTGCCGATTGAGTGGGACTTTGAGCAGGGGAATGACGTGGATATTCCGCATTTGATGGGGGTGGTGGCGGGAGTTATTGAGGATGTTAAGCCGGCGGGTGTTATTGTGGATGAGATGGTGAAGGAGGCGGTGGAGAGGTTGAAGTGTGCGAAGGAGTTTTTGGGGGAGGGACAGAAGGAAAGGGAGAGTAAGCTATAGGCTTGGCTTAGGCTGGGTATAGATTTGTATATGGCGGAGTTTGTCGATAGGTGGCAGTGAACACCATCTAAAGCAACTGTGGTTTAGGTACTCCTGCAGATACGAATACGGGACAGAAATGAGAACGATAGCTGGGACACGGTAACCTTAATATATTCCCTTATATCCATCCAGCTGGCAATACTATCTACGTATAAAACTATCTATTAACACAATGCGAAGCATAATCGAAACTCCGAGGATCATGCCAACCTAATTCATACTGCATCTGCATATCCCATCCCCATCATTCAATTACTATTGCAAACAAAGCGAGCACTTCACATGCCCTCCTCTCAAGTCATTTAATCTCGTCATATATCCATAACACCATAAAATTAGTGCTTCCTTACCTAATACCTATTTCACCTTTACCATTCCCTGATTTCGTTTCCACGTTTCCAAGCATGAAAGTTCATGCCATCCATCACATGATCGTTAGTGGTGTGTTGATAATTCTTTCCATCTGCCGTGCTGATCGCAGGGCAGGTGGGCACCCTTTGCCATGAGCGACGTCAAGATACAGTCAGTCATCATTGATAAGCGTCCGGTGGAGCTTGTATATCCTCTACGGATAACTACAGCGGGATCTTGTGCTATCTGGTATGTGTCTGCCGCAGTGCTTTAGGTAGGAAGCTGTGTTGAAAGCGGATGGGGTTATATTAATACCAGCCTGGCGCCTCTAGATGGCTGCTCGGTATTATCGAGTCCCGTTAATCCGGCATTCCCTGAGCAGCTGTGTCGATAGTGCTCGATTGCGTCTCGAATCTTTCATCCAAAATTAGGTAGCCTCGCCGGTATAAATTCACCCTCGCCTGCACTATCATCGTCTTCGTCTTTGGATAGTTCAGATTCATCCGGTGTTTGCATCGGAGTGGACTCGCTAGCATGTGCCGTGTCTTCCTCAATATCAGCCGTCGTGTGTACCTCTTCCACTGTCTCTATATCCTGCTTTGGTTCTGATGAGATTACATTCCCTGAATGTAGACCTCGCTCTTGAGCTAACCTTGCAGCTGCTTCTCGCTTCCTTTCTACCTCCGCGTCTTCTTCTATCCGTATCCTTTCCTCTTCCTCCTGTAAATCAGTGATCGACGGAGTAGTATTAGCATCAGGACTCGCCATATCAGCAGTCAATGATGCTCCTGAACTTGCTCGCTGTACGCCAGGGCGTGCTCCCAATAATGTCGTTCGTGACATATTTCTCGAGTCTGCAGGTCTCTTCCCTTTACTGCTTTTTGTTTTCCCACTACTTCGATCATCCATACCAGAATTTGTATTCCGTCGTTCGAGAACCATCGCAAATTCATCACTCAAGGGTACTGCATCTTCTTCGTCGCTAGGAAGTAAATCGCCTCGTGATCGGAAAGAACCAGAAGTTTCCCCAGAACTAGCCGTCGAGCTTCTATTCCTTTTATGCCCGTTTATAAAATCTCTCGCATCCTCATCGCAATCAGAGCCCATCAACGCCTCGGACTCTTCACCACCAGTAAGATATTCCGACCGATGAGCTCCTGGGTGTTCTTGTAAATCTGCCGCGCTGGGCTTATATCTCAAGGTCCCTCCTAGTTTCCATGGTAGTCTTCCTAAGAATCCTATTGCGCTTGTACTTGGTATAATAGTTGGATCGCCTTCTAATCCCTTCTTTCGTCCTCTTGTCCCATAACTCATTCCACTTTTTTTCTTTGGCGCTTCATTTACATCTCCAGCACCCGAATGTGGCCCGTTACCAGCTAGCAATCTATCCAGTTCATCATTTCCCCACCCACCAAGAAGCCCATCATCTTCATCCCAGTCATCGTAAAAGTCGAAGCTCAGCTCAGCCCGTCCCCTCGAGCGCCCTCTCTCCCTCAATCTCCTCGCTCGTTCTTCTCGACCTGGGAAGCACGGCGATGTACACGCATCAAAGCCATTCGCGATTCCCGCAAAGCACGGATTGATATAACTATGCTGAAAGTTCCATATTTCTGCTGCAGCATTCTCTGTTGCATGTTCGGCATTCTGCGAGAATTGATTCCAAGTTTGACGGATTCGAGGATCTTCAAGAAGTGGTGCCATTGTTGTAGGATTTCGAATCGTGCCCACCCTAAATTTGCGAAATGTCGGACGTTGTGAGCATTAGTAAAGAAGCATTATTATTGCGCAATGTTTATTTGGGCCTTTGTTGCTGGAGATCGAGTTGAGTAACGGCTTGTTTGTAGTGAAGATGATGAGGTAAGGTTAAAGATTACAATCAATGCTAGTGTTTGATAAGGTTAGCGTGGATATAACTAATTCGATATCTCTTTTGGGCTTGTGCTCAGCCCTACCCGTCTAAAACCCGTTTTAATATTGGATCGTTGGAATCAATCGGTCGAGAAGATCCTTCTGCAGATGCTCTCTCTTATCCTAATGAAACAGTAAAAGGTTATCTCACTCTTGCTTATGCTACTTTCTGGCCTCTCTCACGATGGATTGGACCAAGAGGATATTTGGGCCGAGAAGGTCTTGGTGTTAGTGGTCATAACCACTGGACCCTAACAGTCCGGATTTGAACTAATAACCGCTCAGCTGTGCAAGCTGCCAACATGTAGTGGGGGAGTTGTTATATTTCGGGTCTTATCTTGAACGGCGTGGCTTTTCAAGCTGCCATAGGCCCACATTACACATATGTAAGAGCGCCTCTGCTCTTGTCGTCTTCACTTGCTTGTCATATGAGGACCAAGAAGTACATTCAGTGGCACAAACGGTAGTTCCGCAGACTCCTCTGCCTTACACTATTAACTGCCATCACGTCTACCCTTTGATAATAAATCGTTCGTTAATACATTGTGCCAATTCTTGGGCCTGCTCAAATTGGAAATCTCGCCGCAGCTAATACGCTTCTTTACTTATGGTTCAATCCTCCTGCAAGCAATAAACTCTGGCCTGTAGCATAACCTGTTTTCGCAAACATCATAACAGCATTCGAACATTCCTCTGGAGTGCCGAGACGGTGCAGTGGAATTTGGTCAAGAAGTCCAGGAGCGATATCTGCATTCGGGATCATACCAGTGTTACCGATCATCGCTGGTGCTACGTCGTTGACGGTGATCTTGTACTCCGCAAGGTGCAGCGAAAGGTTCTTCATCATAGATGTGAGGCCGCCCTTTGATGCAGCATAGTCTATGAGCAAAGTGAGTCATCGGGATCTTCAATTTGTAGAATGAAAAAATAAGTAACTTACGGCAACCATTCAAACCAGCACCATATGCAGCGATCGAAGAGATGAAGATGATTCTTCCCCATCTCTGCTGCTTCATTCCCTCGACACATCCTTTAACTAGCAGGAATGAAGCTCTCAAGTTGATGTTAAGTGTATACTCGAATTCCTCCAACGGAATATCAGAAATATCCACAATGCGCTTGCCATGCCCCGCATTTGAGATCAGAATATCCACAGCATGGCCATCATGATCACGTTTGATTTCTTCAAACATGTTGGATATTTGCTCGGCCGATCCCATATCAACTTGATGGATTGATATTCGGAGCTCTTTGCCTTGCGGCGTTTGGCGCAGCTCAGAGACTAAGGCGTCGATAGCATCTTTAGATTTGGAGTAGGTGAGGGCTAGATGAACACTTTCTGCTGCGAAGGCTCGGGCACATGCACTACCTATGCTATTTTATTGTCAGTTACTCACTTTCAAAATGTAGATTGAGAGTGAATTGTATATTTACCCTCCTGACGCTCCCGTGATTAGTGCTAATCGATTGGTTAAGTCATTGTCGGCCATTTTACCGTAGTTGTGCAGCGATCATGATACGCGGAGAAATTTATGCAGCAGCGATTTATCAATATTACTTTGGAGGTTCTTGATGGTATACACAGTGGTGATCTTGCTGCGGCCAAGATTGCCCCAAATCGTTGGCGGGGGAGGTATCCTCGGGCTTTGCCGGCTTTTGAGTCGGCAAGTAAATGCACGTGTTTCGTAAGTCACATGCGGCAGACCACACCGGGCAGACGTCTTCCCCCCGAAGCACATTTCTTTGCGCTTACTCGAGAAGTTCTTTATAGGTAGCCATGATGCTTGACTTCAATAATTATCATATACGAACAGATGAAAGACCATCAAGTGCTCTCAATTTGTATATTGCGCGGGTAGCATCCAGTACGGAATGCTGCAGTGCTCACAACATGGGAAGCTTTTCCATACATCCCTCGATCACTTATATAGGTCTTTTAGTCAAAGTACTTTTATATATTTAGAGCAATGGAAGCATCTGTTCAGGTGGTTGTGCTCCTGTCTCTTCGATGCACAAATAACAGGCCGACAACACCCACAAGTCTACTATGCAATGGGAATACTACAATGTTTCAATTTATCTAGGAAATTAGCACCAGTGGGTGTACTAATTATTCGACCAACTCCAAATCTTCAATATTCGACTAAGTTATATGCTTTTGAGATCTATACCCTAGCAAGTGTGTATACGAGTTTTCAATGTCCTGTGAGATTTAGAGCTCTTGGAAATGTGCTTGCATTTGAGTCTGATTTGATCTATCTGAAAAACTAACTACATGGCAGCTTGAAGGAGATCTACATCCTCAAACTGTGGCAAAATAAGTGATTCTAGGAGATTCTGTAGCTTACAAATAGAACAGAACTGAACAGCTGGCATCTGGAGATCGTTGCTTAATTTGGGAATCCCCTCATATTCTTACATGTCCAGATTGCACTTGAACAATCAGATATGTACAAGTAGGTTTTAAATGTCCAGATTGTACTTGGATAATCAGATATGGTCCTTACTATAGGTATAGGCCCATAGTTTTGAGGTCGATGGAGACGGGTAAGAATTGCAGATATACTAAATTAGCGGTAATGGCATTGGCATTGGCATCATCATCCATTACAAGTGGAAAGATTTTATTGATTGGAGATCGATTACCAAGTGAGAATTTTGTACAGGAGTACCCGGCAGCTGCGCATTTTACAGCTTCGCGTGCCTTGTCAGAGTGGCATTATAGATGTAGATGTCTACTGAGTATGTTCTACAAGTATCGAATCAAGATTCTACGCAGTAGCAATCCCGTACGCCTCGTAAGGAAAGTCTTCCAAAGTCGGGAGGTACTGAGCCCACCCATCACCGATTTCACCCGAGTGCTCTTCATCTCCAACCATCATCCCCATTCTACCAGCCAAAACCTTTTCCTCTAGCCCCTTGTACTCTCCAGCCAGTCCCTCGTGTGGTACCCAAACTACTCTCATACCCGCTCTTCTACCAGCTTCAACACCGAGTACGGAGTCCTCGAATACTAAGCATTCTTCTGCCTTGATTTGTCGCTCATTCTCATCCAGCGTATCGTTAATCAATTTCAAAGCCAGGAGATAAATATCTGGAGCAGGCTTTCCCCTCCCCTTCTCCACTCTTGGATCATCACCCAGCACCCTTCTCTCTTCGGGGAACACCTTAAATAACTCCTTTGTTTCTGGTCTTGATGTCTTAAGCTCAAAATTATACCTCTCACTGCTTGTTGCGAGCCCGATATGTACTTTATTTCCCTTCACGTCACGTGCGGTACTCAAATGCTTCAATAACTTTTCCACACCAGGCAATGGTTTGCACTCTGGAAAGTGAATCTTTTGCTGTTCTCGCTGCTCCTGAGCATATTGCTCTTTGGAGATGGGAAGCTGTGCCCATGACATGAATATATCACTCGTAGAACCTCCGGGTACGCCCATAAGTTTAGCTTTGATAGACCATGGCATAGGTGGTCGACCATACGCGGCGAGCACATGGTTCGCGCAGAGCGTGTACATATCCTCAGTATTTATGAGCAAACCGTCCATGTCGAAGAGACAGGCACGAACTGGGGGAAAACTGGCAAGTTGTTAATCTTCGCCGAAGTAATGAGTGGAAGCTTTACTGACTCGGTTCTTGGAGCCATGATTTGATTCGTATCTCAACCCTCAGTGATATTCTGCACGTCGACTTTGGCAATAGACAGAACTGCTTGTTTCTGTAGGATCAAGAATTGAGGGACCATAGATACTTTGAAGTCGTTAAAAGGTAGAAGGCATTCGTGCCTGAAATTTTACACGCAACTTGACAACAAGTCTAGTTCGGTAGAAGTCGGGACTTATTTGCCCCGGCAGCTTGGTTGGCTCGGCTAATTTAGGTGGAGTCCAGGAGAAACAGGCTCTCCAGCGCAGGAAAAAACTACAGTAGACACCAGTGGGTATACTAAGTATCAGACCAACTTCTGATTTCTGCTTTGAAGTAAATACAGAAGGCGTCTTGTTATCGAATGTACCTGTCGGGATAAGGATTCAATTGACTACAGAAGTAAGTATCGTTCTGATCTGAGTGTACAGACTGATCAGTGTGGGTTGACTTCCAAACCTTGGCATCAAGAATCACACAATAATAGTGATTCAATGCTCTTGGTTCAGGTAATTCTTGGTTGATTACTTCTATGGACTCGGGGCGAGACTATATAATCTTACTCTTTTGTACTACATTATGTGAATAGCTTCATTGTTCATCCTATGTTCAACTCCTGTAGCCTCTTCCGTAGTCCCTTCCCGTACTGTAGTCCCTTCTTGTCGCTACACCCTCCACGCCCGAGACTCACTCTTCGCAAAGGTGGGTACGGGAGCATTCGAGGGTTTGTAGCTGTCCTTTTTATTGATGGGCATAAGGCCCTTATTTATGTTCCTAGATACACCCTTATCCTCTCCCATAGTTGCTCTCCTGTAGTCGTCCAATATTGAGCATACCAAATGAGGTTTTAATCTCATTCGGCCATATGTCGGTCACTTCTACAGCGACACTTCTGTAGTCAATTGAATCCTTATCCCGACAGTACTATACGAGGAAGAGGTGGCTGGTTGCATTAGTAAAGGAAGAGGTATAGGGAAGAAGGGAGTATATACCAATAGTGGGAGGCTCTAGTAAACTGGATAGACTGGCCTATTACTAGGAGGGCTATTTACAACAAGCTCCTCATCTGATTTTCCTTGCTCAGGTATAACTGCTGAAGGCGTGGACATAATGGAGAGGAGTGTTGTGTCGGGCTAGGGGACAGATATACTGTTAGGGAGTTACCCTCACTGGATTTGACTGCCAGTAAGCTGACAAGGTGGGAGAGGGGTATTCCTCCATATTGGGGGTGAGGCTCCACTTCCAAGTGGGTCGATTGAGGGCTAAGGGTGGGGGGGGGGGGGGGGGGGGGGGCGCAGAGTCGCTGACAGCAGCAAGAGCATCATCGCCAGTTTCTCTCTTTAGCTCTAACTTCAACTTAACAGCGCTGCTTCCTGGAGTTGACGGGCCTGACTGTACGGCGGAGGATGCAGAGCGTGCAGCTGATGCCCTCTTTCTCTTCTTTTTAGGCGTAGCAGGGGCCCTACCCGGTCGAGAGGAGGTCCTGTAGGGCGGAGGAATTGACAAAGGACCAGGGGTGTAAGGGCGGGAGTTGACAAATGCATTGCATTCCATTGAGTGGTAGTTGCCGTGAACCTGCTGGTATGTAGTATCCTCAGGGCCGCGGCTGGCATATAGGACGTCCCGAAGCCAAGTAGTATAGCGAGGATGGTCCTGGAGAGTGTCTTCTGTGAGTTCAGAGTGTTCAATATCGACATCGCTCGACCCGTGGAAAATACGTCCACCTAAGGTAAGGACTTTGCTGTCAGGACCCATAAATGCGTAGCCAAGGTGCTGTGCAGAAGTTCGAATCTCCATATTCCTGACGAATGGCACCTGAAATAAAGCTCCTTCCCATGGAGAGTGTTGGTCCGATTCGTAGCACCGCACTTAGTCACGTATATGGACCAAGTAATGCTAGTTGAATCGGATTGAATATCCCTAAACTAAGTGAGAGGGAGAGTTGGACTATATAGCTTTTCTCTCCCGTACTAATTGCTATACTACAGCGAGTATCCTATGTCCTGTAGTCCCTTCTTCCGTAGTTCAGTATCCCGTAATATCTTTCCTGTAGTCTAGTGAAAACACTGAACCGACAGAGAGATTACACCAACCTTCTTTGCTAAGATAGTCGGAAATTTTGTCTTTGGCATAAACACCGTCCATAGCCATAGTAACAAGGTCATGGACATGGACAGTTCCAACAGCAGGACTGAAAGCTTTACCAGGTATACTAGTCGCAGATAGCAAAAGACATTATGGATTATTACTTGGGATATTTGAAGTATACGAAACATAGGTTCGCGACGAGATCGCAAACGCTCACGAAAGTCTCAGTGTCCTCACCAATGGATTACTTAGGGATGGACTTTATCGGACCATTTCCACCGTGGAAATCGAAAGACACCACTTATTCATGCTCCAGGAGAAGCTGCGGTGCTGTAACTGTTGTATTTTCCGAAATTATCTCAGATACAGCAAATTTTTTTAGCCTTTGAAAGCTTCAATAATGTCGTCAGCTTGTTATGTCTGAATCACAGAGGATGATATGACACTAGGCCAACGGAGGACTGGTTGGATCTCAGCTTCCCAACCACAAGCCCAGTACCAAAAATAATTTCATAATGGAGTCGAATGAAATTGGCACACAGATAGATATGGCGAAGTTCGGCGAGTATTGGAAAGGGGCTGAAAACATCAGTCGTATGGGAGTCGTAGTGATACTGCACTCGTGTCTCTATTCGCTGACAGCCTGACGGACATTGATCTGGAGTATTAGATACTTGAGCAGTGCTTATTACGTCACAATTCGACTTCAGAGAATCACGAAATGCCGAGCCGCAGCTAGACAAAGGTTGTGGCGGTGCCAGAAAAGTTTAAAAAAGTCTACTGTAGTCTTCTGACAGTCGTAGCCTGCTAACCGTTCAATCGCGAGGCAAGTTTTACCCATACAGTGACAATGGTACTAAGAACAACTCATAGTCAAATTGTCTGTTCTAGTGAACCTGCTCCTTTTTGTGTCCATATGAGTTATTCTACAAAGCACTGATAGCATAGTAAGAGATCACAAGGTGGAAAACTCTTGAGTCTTCATGGGAATTTAGAGAATCTGTATCATGCAAATGCACCCGCCCCCCCCCCTCCAGAAAAAAAAAAAAAAAAAACCATTGAATTACTTCATCATTTGACCATTTCGACTAGACTTCCCGAAGAAACTTTCTCGGGAAGTACCCAAGAATGCTCGAAATCTATTGCTCAGTCTGCTCTTTCCCGTTTAGCCTCATGTTTCCTTTCCGCGGCGCGAACTCGACCCAAAGAACCAGAAGTTCAGAACTTGAGCCAAAAGATATTAGAACGAACCATGAATTCGAATTCTTATCTAGACTGGCCGGTTGGTCTAGAAGATATGACACTACTAAAGTATCTCTATTGTCGTCGTCGGTCATTGAATCCTTATCCCCCCAACTAACCTACTCCCTTCATTCATTACGACTACACCAGAGTATCGAAAAGAAAACCAAAATAACAGCAGAAGGGTAGGAGGTCGAGGGCGCCGAAATGGCTGAGACTTTTACCCCGAAATCTGCGCGTCCAAACCCGGCGTTGGATGCCGTTTCGCATAACTTCATTGGCAACGAAAAGACGCCTGCCACGGTGGACGATATGTCTATCGATCTGGAGTTTGGAGACGGCGAAGAGACAGAGACTGATGAAATGCCGATATTGAATCCTGAGAAGCGATCATTTGATGGAAGAATGGTAAACGATGAACGCCAGACTGCGGTGATTGAGATGGATGGTAGACTTGTTCATTGCCCCCAACAGTATCCACTACTCACGGCCTACGACGGCGGTTCTAAGATCATTGTCAGGAATATATTGCCAAACAAGGTAACTACATCTTTCTCTCTGCAACTGTCTCATCAGCTCAAGTACTAACCAACTCTCCAATATACAGACAATCGAGCATGAGAGCTTTGTGGTTGACGTCATGCGAACCATTACGCATGAGATTTACTTCGTAGACCTCTTGGACGTTATGGTAATCACGGTCTCTTCGAAGAATAACCACTGCGTTGTTCAAATTGGCGTACAATTCAAGACATACAAGAATGGCTGGAACAGAGAGAAGCGGAAGGATAT
Source organism: Clarireedia aff. paspali H2 (assembly GCA_026770245.1). Lineage (NCBI taxonomy): Eukaryota > Fungi > Ascomycota > Leotiomycetes > Helotiales > Rutstroemiaceae > Clarireedia > Clarireedia aff. paspali H2. Next base: position 70,410 of record JAJCXA010000087.1, on the reverse strand, counting down.
TCGAGAACGAGTAGAAGCCCGGTTCAGACGAGTGTAAGTACCCTTACCACTTTCTCACCATAAATTTATTAAACCTGGCAATATAGATATCCTTCAAAACCAGTCAGAGTCATCATGCGTATCTTTCATCATCATGTATCCTCAGACCTAGCATTTGCCATCCTTGAACAACATGACAATGCAAATGGGTGGAACTGTTTCGGCCTGAAGCGTTCTGAAATCGATAAGCACATTCGTGCATTGGTGGTACAGGCAGAGGAAGAAATCTGCAAAATAGGCTCAATGAGCGAGCGCCTCGTGCACGAGGAGTTCTTGAAGGACCTCGACGCCGAATATAAGGGTATCAATCTCGTTGAGCACGTTCGCTCGATCAGACAAGTACCTCCTCGAAAATCGTGGGCTGATTGGGGCTTGGGTGTCGACTACATGAGTGACGTCTTCTTTCACACCATGCTCGAACACATGACTGGTCCCTTCAACGAAATGTATTATCCAGTCCCTGAACAAAACTTAAACGTCAGCCACAAGTACACGTGGATTTTGCACAAGCTGATCCAAGACCGTACATACGTCGTTGCCAAAATCGTCAAGAAGTACAAACAGGAGTGGCTGACTACTCCTCAAGAGCCCAAGCTCTTCATAGACAGCGATTTGGTGGGGATGGATTATGAGAATAATCTAAGAGCCAAAACCCAGCGTGCCATTCCCGGTTCCGAGGACACTCCAATGTTCGGCAAGGACGACTCTGGCACGGTGTCTCCTGCTGCAGTCATGTCACCTACCAACTGGGAACACTCTTGGAACGGAGGCTTTCAGCGGAGCCACAGTTCTCCAATGGCACTTGATTTGGAAAATCTCGATCTAAATGGTAGTGATGTGTCGGGGCCAGATTTGGGGATCCTGGGTTGGGACGAGGAACAATTTTTCATTGCATAAATGTTGGAATACTGTAGGGATTGGCGGTAGAACCGGCTTGGATATGGAAATAGTATTGGAAACCTTAGTCGTATTCAGCCAACTCTTGTATATCTGAACGAGAGCGCGAATGGGGGAGTACGTACCATAACGATAATTGATACGGCATAAAAATTGCGAATATGCATAATCACCATAATAACATGATAATGTGGGTTTGATACTTACCTGTGAATAAAGTATTGGATGAGTTTCTTCAACTTCTTTGCATGAATTCCGTTGCTCGTGCTCGCCACTGGTCATTTGAATTCGTAGATTATATGATTTCACATTGCCTCCAGCAGCCCCCCGTTCTTGCTCCACACTGCTTCAGTGCACTTGCCGTGATATCGAAAGCATTTCGCCCCACTCTGCCTAATTGCCTAACAAACAAAAGACTTCATCCGCATCAGCAGATGCATCCTGCAAAGCGCACACGCAGCTCCCTATCACGATCCGGTCGCCCTTTGTACATTCGAAAGCTCCTTACGACGCGCACTCGTATCAGCATTAGCCCTTAATCAATCCGGACTTGTACTTACTAGGGCAGCACTTCGCAGGATAGGATCGTCTCTATCTTCCATTTTCTCATCATTTGACTTTTCAAGATACAGCTCCTCGACATCTACCTCTTCAATCATCTTATCATCGATCCCGTCGAGACTCTCTTCCTCATCATCTGAGTGATTCACATAACGTGTCCCTGGGCCGCCATAGCTTATATCGATCTCCTTTACCAGTTTATCGGGGGTAATATTCGTGTTTCTTCTGACCGCTTCGATGACAAGCTTCAGAAAGTCGTTCTGCCGAGTCGCCATGTCATCGTCGATAAGAACCATACCCATTTCTAGTACCACTGCGCCGCCAACTTTCAATTCTTGTTTCCTCAATATCGAATAGACGTCGACCCGGGATGAGCTGCTCCGCGTTGGCATGATCTAGAATGATGGTAGGCTATAAGATTGTAAGCGGATAGATGGGCTCATAAAGCGACTATTTCACCGCTGCTATTCTCATGAACCCACTCTGCATGTGAAGGGCGTTTTTTGGTTGGCATTCTGAAGAGGCCTTCGATAGTAGAAGAACGATCTGGGGTGTTGGGAGAGTCTTTCGGGATTCTCTTATATTTAAGGGAGCTCAAGGGACGAGGGTAGCGAAGGTCGTTTGATAGTATTATGGATTTGGTGGTTAGGTCAGCAAGAATGGAAAGTATATAGAATATTGGAATATTTGGTTTGTTTATTCGATGTGGTCAAATTCTAGAATCCAGAACTGAAATGATCTAGATTGAACGGAACTGTTCCGACCTGAGAAATCGGAGAACAATACGCGGGGGCACCTATACTAGTTTAATAGGTATTCCACGACAAAAGTTCGGGTTCGACTGAGAAGTGCGACACTGACAATATACCTGCAGTGCCTTCAGGAGAAGCATGTGCTGTGAATGCAAACAGATCACAACTCTTGCGGCGTAGAGCTTCTCCACACATTACACACATAGCCGATCTAGCTTCTAGAACAAGCATTGCACCTCAACATCAAATGTTTGATGCTTAGCAGGTGGAGCGAATTTAAGATCATGCAACAATTAAAGCGATCCCCTGTTCTGCAATACAGCCACAAAGTCTGCTCTACCATATATGAGCAGCTTATGGACTCTGATAGAGAGAGAAATCTTCACTCATCAGCGTGTCTGGAAAATTAGGGTCGAGCAGCGCGTCCCAGTTGATAGTAACTTCCTGCTCTACCACACCGTTGACTCCATCGGCAATCTCCAGAAGGCCGAGCTCACGCCGCTTCTTCGCCATTGAGTCTCTTAGCAAGACTTTCGCCATGTCTAAAGCCTCATTTGCCAGATGAGTATTTACAATTCGAACGATGTTCTCAAAGATGTTCAAGACCCACGATACATGCGATAAGCTTTCACTGGTATCTATGGCTAGGAGCACGCACACATATTGGAATGTTGTACTTAGAATGTTGAACCATGGATGGTGAGCGAGTGCGAATGTATTAGCTGCTTCCACGGCTCTGTTTCCCATGCTGATAATAGCATTGATTTCCTCCTTCTCAAGTCCCTGTTTCAAGAGTCGTAGTCTTCTGTAGAAACAAAAGCACACGTCAGCTTTGGACATTGAAATAAATGGATGGTCGTCTGGTATTTGCGATAGTTTCTCTAGGCCTGCTGCTAGTTCCTCTTTGTGGGCGGTGGAGCTAACTATCATGTTGTCTCGGGGTATCAACTGAGCCAATTGAATATGTAAGGCGGTAAAATCACCCGAACCGTTCTTGATAGGCTGCTTGCAGGTTATGCTGTTGAGAATAACTGCACTTCTTCCATATTCGTAGGATATGACTGTGTGGATTGACCAAGTCATCCAAAATGTTCTTCTCGCTCGTTCTATCTCTGCTTCGTCCATTCGCTTAGTTTGAGCTTCAGCATCTGTAGTAAGAAGGACGGAATGGACCTCTTGGTGTAGTCCAGTAGCCTCCGCTAGATGCAATGCTATACAGCTTGCGAGCCACGCTACATGAGGTCTAGTGGATAGCCGTAGGTACAGGGTCCTGACAGCCCACGCATTGATTTGGTCAATGGAAGGACGGCGACTGAATGTTGGGTCTTCTAGTACAGTTTTGACATGCTGGACAATTTCTAGCTCACGTGGGTGGCCGTCTCGAAAGGCAAAGAATGAGCCAAGCGCTACGACCCCTCCCATAAGAGCACCGAACACTAAGTCTTTACCAGGATTGTTCCAATACTCTTCCGATCGCTGCATGAAGTATGGCCAATCGAGGAAACCGAATGGGCCATGCACAATGCGATTATAGATACCCGAGTATCGATCGAAATCTTCTCGCGATACGAGGTTAGACAAATCCGTATGAAGCGCAGGTGCTGCTTCTTGCCTGATTCCACAGTTCCATGCGAAAGAGTGTAGAGGGGGTGGATTCGCAGACTGGAACTCCACGCCAAGACTTCTAGGGAATGCGACAGCTGAATGCTGACTCATGTAGCTGGATTTCAACGGGTCAAGAATCCCTTGATCAGCGAGGGAGTGCAGTGATGTAGAAGATGGGGTGTCAATGGTCGTCTTCTGCCGTCTTGACGCATAGGGGAGAATAACACCCTCAGTCATATTCGTGGGGCTTGGTACTGGTGTACGGAGAGTAGTAGAGGTTGAGACTTTCCGATCCCCCGAGTATCGACATTCATAACCATAACGAGCGCACATTGAGCACGGAAATTCCACATTACACTTCCTCTTTCGCTGCCGGCAAGGAATGCAAGCTTTGCGCGCCCGTTGACGACCCTGGATCTGGCGGTCCGGCGCTTCGTATGTTGCAGTATTGGATGCCATTCTTGCACTACCAGCGATATCTCATGAAGACCGAGGCGACACTGTCTTATGCTCCAGCCGCTTAGTAGAATTGATCTTGTCCTGTAACCTTACGGAGTAGATGCCCATCATGACGTGGGGACAGATGTTCATAGAAGCTACGACCGGAGCTCCTTAGCCCAGATGAGCAACGTTAACGTAATCTTACCACGCGGCTGAGTTTAGTCATGGTACACCAAAACTCTGATTCTATGCTACTTTTACCTACCTACGATTCTTAATTTTCCATCAACTTTCGTAATAACTATGCAGTTTGAATAAAAAGTACATCAAAATGACGAGGATGAATCAAGCTTTCAAAGGGCGAAATTTTATATCTTGAGTACAAAATGCAGTACTAATTGAAAAAGGCCTAAACTAGAAACTATAGGGGAAGAAGAGCCTAGAAAGAGGCTATTCTTCGCCTAAAAAAGTTTTGAAGAGATCGATCCACCGCTTCGGAATTCTAGAACAAAAGGAGTTTCGGGATGTGAACTTGAAGATAATCATGAAGGAATATTTGGAAGTAAACTCTACTTAGAGGTAAAATATTAGATATTCAAGGGCAATGCTGTTAAAGAGTTATTATGCTCAAATAATATATACAAATCAGAGTCTTTGGGGGAATATTCTCGACTTTAAGCGGGCTCCGTATATGGCTTTTTTTTAGTACACAGCGTGCTCAGGTAGCTTATTAAGATTGCATGTATGATTTTATTCCTTGGTCTTGATTTTTGTGATCACCAAAGTACAAAGTCTCCATCTGATGACTTATACTCGGCAAGGTTCAGCGCACCTTTATTCTTTCGACATTAACTCATCATCTCTATATCTAACTCCATCATACAGCCTGCTGATGCTGAAGCACAAGAAAATCAAACTTCTAGGGTATACATCTCGCTCGTTTTGCGAAACAAAAAAAAACATAAATCAAACAACATCTTCTCTTGCCTTCTTTCTCTCCTTCACTCTATGCGCTCTCTCTGATAATGAAAACAGAATGGAACTGGCCAGCCCCAGAGTAGCAAGGCCGATACCTGTGTACTGCGCTCCACGATATCCCCTCAACACATCTTTGCCACCATAGTTGACATAAACTTCCACGGTACCAGCAATTCCCAAGCCAATCGAGATCGAGTAGTTGATGACAGTATTGACAAGCGAAGCCGCAAGTCCCTGATGATCTTTGTGCATGGCATCACTAAGGAGAATAGTGGAGGCCGGGAACGACATATCCCTATATTGTGTTAGCACATGACTTTTAACGAGGAAAAGTTATCCTTACATTCCCCATGGAGTGACAATCGTTGCGACAAAGCTTTGCGCCCAATATGTTTGGCCGATAGGAGCAGTTGCCATCAAGATGGATCCAACTAAGAATCCAGTCATAGCCATCATCATAACCGTACTCGGTCCGACCTTGTTCAGAATGAATCCTGTCGTCAACGCCGCACAAAGACCGCTGATTGAGGTGGGTGAAATCATGGCGGCTCCAAGGAGCGGAGTAACATCTCTCAATTCCTCCCAAATCTGCCAAAGGTAGAATACCCATATTCCAAAGCTTGCCCAGCCTCCAGCAATACAGGTTAGGGTATAGGCAGTGCGAGAGTTGAAAGCATCGAAGGGTACCAATGGGTGCGGTGCGTGGTATTCGATGAAGAAGAAAAGGGCGATACATAAGGCACCAACAATAAGGATCACATAGACATAGACGGTATCCCAGCCTATGACCGGTCCTTGATTCCATGAGAAGTTGATCAGAATTAGACCAATAACGCCAGTGAATGCACCCATCGTATCGGCTCGTTTCCACATGCTAACTGAATTGTCGAACTGTGGAGGAGGTGTAGCTGGAATGACAAGAATACTGGCCACACCAAGAAGAATACATACCATCCCACCAACCCAGTACCCCCAAGGCCACCAGACGAACTTTGCGAATATGGAGGAAAAGAGCGCGCCGAGGGTAAATCCAGTTGGCGCAGTGGCACCAAAAAGACTGAAGACCATCTCTTTCTTTCGTCCTGGCTCGTAGATGCGTGCTAGGATAGCAAGAGCATTTGGTAGTAGGAATGCGGGTCCGATACCCTGGAAAGCGCGACAGATATCAAAGAAGACCGGAGTGGAGTACGCGCTGAAGCCAGCAAGTAGGGACCATAATCCGAACCAGAAGAAGCCGGCGATGAATAGTATTTTATGACCAAACAAATCGCCCAGTCTACCTGCAATGAGGATAAATGTTCCCACTGTTAGTGAGTATGCTGCGGCAAACCAACCTAGTGGTGTTAGCGATGCGCCTACTGATGGAAAGGTTTTGATAACTCACTGAGCTGACCAGGATTCTCCAAACCAAAATACGTCCCGATGACATGCAATGGAGCAATTGCTTGACCCAACGCGGCCTGCGTCATGAGTTGGGCCATACAAATAACGGCGATGAAAATACATTCTCTTGGTTTCGACTTGAAATGTTCGATCCTGCTCTGAACTGGTTCAAGGCTGTTTCGGCCGCCCTCAGGTCTGGACTCTTGCTTCTCAAAATTTGCGTTTTCATAACCTACTACATCTGTGTCAGATGAAGATGAAGGATCAAGCGCCATCTTGGAGGAAATTGGCTGTCTAAGGCCAGTTTCTTCAAGAACCAGATCTCGTGTCGTTCAATGGGGCTTTTCCTCCTATTGTGTCATCAGATACCGTATGGCGTCAGGTAGCGTATGGTGTCACGATCGACGGGCGGAACAGAGAAGGTCTCGATTTGCTACAGACAAGGACTCGAGGACTCAAGGTATCAAAAAGAAAAGGACAGGACAAAGGTTTTAATGAATGCATGACTAAAGAACTCTGAAGAATTTCACAAGTTTCACATTAACAAGAATGCTTTGATATCATCCGTAATCAACAATCAGAAATCCTCGAATCTTTGGTGGATCCGGCAATTGAATTGTGGATTCCGCTCAAGCGCTCCCGCAATGCCCGCACTCCGCTCCCGCAATACCCGCACTCCGCTCCGCGTCGCACGCCCGCTCCGCAGCAAAGTGAGACCCTGTGGTAGACGGCTCCTCGGTGCGTGGAGTCAACACATCCATCTCACCATATCCTCGCTTTGGCCCCGTAACTCCTTACTGTAACACCGATGTCTAGATTCAGAAAGGCAATACATCCTTTCGTGTCAAGCTCAAAGGTATTCGGGATGGTTCGATAAAGAGGTTGCGAAAAAATTATGCTGAGAGTGGTACGGCACATCACCACTTGTCGGATCTTAACCAAATATTTCGCTGCGAACCGGACAAGTGTTCCTGCAATGTATCATGTCATCGTAGCTGATGATTGTATATCGAATTTATCGGTAGTACATCGCAATACGTCCGTGAAGGTTGTGCCATCAACTATGAGGTAGCTAATTGGCCTGGCTCGGCAGTTGTTGGCTTCATTTCTGAGGCTGCATATTCAGTCAACGCGGTCAAGTCGTCCTCGAAGCTTTTGTCGAATTCTGCACATTCGAATTATCAATAAGAGCGAGAGTGAGGCTTCCAATGCTTGGACGATGGCGTAGTTTGAAATCCGAATGTCACTCTAACAGGCTGTGTGAGATCGGGACTTTTGTCAGCGTCGATGATGACTCCCATAACTTGAGTACCTCGTGGTTGGCGGGAGCTTTTCGCAGACTGGTTCTCGCCGTACCCAATTTCTCGAGTGCGCTGGAAACTTTCGATTTGGCAATTATTGATCGACAGGATGAGAACAGAGTAATGAATCTTGTCACTTGATGTCCATCAAGCAGTGTTCAGAACATGGCATTTCATAGTTTTTATTCAGTTTCGTTGTTTATTTTCTCCTTCCCCGACTTATTTTTTGTTCACTCCCATCCCCCTTCCTACACTTTTCTCTATCCTCTTTGCTTACTCTCCTCCTCTCTGGCTCGAGACGGAAAGTCAAGGTAAAGCTCGTCCCAATCCCCATCGCCCCAAATGACACCTTGTCCTTTCCGACATTAAACCCCAATTCCCCAAATCCACCAGGTGGTCCTAGCGATTCCATCATCTCATTCAACGCCTCCTTATCAACTACCAACATCCAGTCCAGCGATCTCTGTCCCTCTTCCGGCTCATTCCTTTGTCGCTCGAATTCCACGCATTGTTTGCGTGGCCTCAGCTCCTCATGACCTTCCAATCCTGACGAACTCTGGAAATCATTATCACCCCGCCAATTGATCGTCCGCATATAACTCTCTACCTCGACCAACCGGTTCCAGAATAAATCTGCAATGAGCCGTCGATCGTGGCGAATCTCCCGATACAACGGTACGAGCGTGTCGGATACAAGAAGTAACGTCTGAGACAACAGCCAAGTTGCAAGAACCTCCATCCCCAACAAGACAACCCCATTCTCAATCCAAGTCCCCTTCCACCCGCCAGTCCAATACCCCAAGTTGTAGATCTTCCCCCTCAATGACCCATACCTCTCTAGCGTTTCATTACTCGCAAGCACACACACGACCGTGTCCATCACCCCGTAAAGCACTCCATCCAGCACTCGATGCGCAATCCATAGTCCCGCAACAAGTAAATATGTCTCCAGCGTTGTCGGTGGCACAGTCGAAGTATTCGCCGTCTTCGAATACAGAACCTTGAACACGAAATACTGAACGACAATCATAAAGCACCATGCCATCAGATTCGAAATTGTGAAAGCCGTAATTGCTAATGTAATCGCATTCTCCTCAACTTGGCGGTCCAACATCGGTAGCGCGGCCATTGCTTCATCGAATTTCATGTTCGCAAGATATCGCAAAAGAATCTCAATTGCTCAATTGCTAAAAAGAATGCATGCTTTATTTTCTTTGCTGTAAAATTCCAAAATCCGTAACGTCTTTTTTTTCTCAAGAGAAACAACAATTGAAGTACAAAGAAGCAAACGGCAATAAAAGGAATAATAAGTTATATCCCGCCCACAGAAGTCAAAAGGAAGGATTCAACCTAAGGCGCAAAGCCTCACTCGAAACCACAGCAAACGCACATACAGAAACAAGACGTATTCGAATACGGTGTATTCGCGACGAGAGCTCTCACGAATGAGCCAATCACAATGCGCGACGGGACACCCTTTACGCGGCCGTCGGGGATTTCTTTTGATGTGCCGCACCTGTCGTCGGGGCTCGTGGACACGATTGATAGAGAGCCTTAGCGAGTACCGACAATCACCGCTGCTCTTTTTGCTTTTCGAGCAAGGATTTTGTTTCGTCGTGTCGTATCGTGTCGTATTGTGTGGTATCGAATACGTTATCCGAACGAAATGAATGCGAGATGCGAACGAGATGCGAACGAGATGCGAACGAGATGCGAACATTCGTTTGCTTGGTGGCGGGGCTAAATTTGGGTCTGAGGAGTCCGAGTGAGGGGGTGCTTCTTTGATAGATGTGATGAACCAGAACGAGGCATACAGAATGTAGAAGGAAAGTAATAAATTGAATCGAGAGCAGATGAGATGGGATGAAATAGAAAGAAAGAGAAAGATATAGAGGCTGTTACGAAACGCTCATAGTCATAATGGGGACTCAAGATGAAAAGATGGCTGAGCAGCTACGTTTTATGTCAAAAACGCCTTTGCTTCTTACATTCCGCTGTGGTTTACATACATACATATCTACATCCATACTATTGGTAGCGGACTCGGAGAAAGACCAAGTCCGAGTCTATACCTTGTGTTGTAATAGAAACGGTTTAACTATATGATGAAGAAGGATCATTTGGTGAACTATAAATAAAATAAGATTCTGACGATTGTGTTCCGCTGGGCGGTTTCGCTAGGTGGTTACGCCAAGTGGTCTGCCTGACGAGAGTATTGTCTACCTATGGTTTGTACCGACTTGAGTTGGGTGTTTTCCTGGCTGCTCAGGGTGCAAATGACTATAAAGGTCGGCGGACTTCAAAGTATAGGAATTACTTATGCTTTTGCTATGCCGCATATCCAGGAGTGCCGCCTTGTATCTCTTTCAATGCTATGTAGATATGAGAATTATATCGCTCTCCGTCGGTCCTGTATCGAGCGGGGCCTCGTTTTGAACGGCTGTTTGGAAGTAGTATGAGAACATGATTCTTTGGTGGATATAATAAAGAGCTTGGAACTATAATAGAAAGTGAGGGAAAGTAGTAATGACAGGATATCTCAACAGGGTCTCCAAAAATCAAAGTTTCAACTCCAGCCCAGACAAAATCAAGTATGCAAGCAACTATGGTTTCTTTTCCTTTCCAGTCGACCTACTCCTAAATAAACTCCTTGGAAATGGTGGTACATGCACTGTCTTCACTTTATCCCGAAGAGATGCCTTCTTTCCAAGGTTCTGCGAATTATCGATCGTATCGTTATTGGAAGGTTGACTTCCATATGAGTTTTGACGACCACGAATACTTTCCGGCTGTTCGGAAGATCTGTCGCGACCCCACCATTTGATAAGAGTCTTTCTCTGTTCTTCCGTTAATGGCATTATTTCACCGCCGTTGCAGTAGTATCCTTGTGCGACGCTTGATGGACGCGCTGCTTCCCACTCCATCATGCCTTGTTGGTCCGGCTCGATTTGGCTGGCCGAGTTTGTAGTCTTTTCCATCGGACTCGAAGATGGTCTGATAGGGCAGGAGGTATCATCCTGGCCTTGACCATGCTCCATTGTGGCCAGCTCACCGATCCATTGGAATGTTCCTTCTGGTTCAGCTGGCGGAGCTCTGAAATATCTCGATGTGCTCACCAAGGCCAAGTCATCTTGTTGCATATTCGATGACACCGCAGCATTTTCTGTATCAATCAATGCATTATTTTCAGTAACGGTAGGATCAATTTGATCTTGCGGCCACCACGGGTACGTCTCATAAGCGGTCGGCACCTCGAAAGTCATCTCATCATAATGAGCCAAGAAGTTGACATCTGACGTTGTCGATAACACCGAACCAATAGAATCATGGGACCTTGAGCTGTATTCAAGGGAAGGTGTAGGAAACTCAAAAGATTGGACGCTGGTATGGAGGCCTTCCAATTTGTAGAGTGTCGCCGGATCAACAAAGGAGGACATTGTCCATCTCGGCGATGGATCGGAAGGCGCAGAATTGAGTGTCAAAGTCTCCGGGTCATGAGCTGAATCAGAAGTATTCGTGATTTCTGATCCTTGAACGAACGAAGAGTGTCGCCTATCTACAGGTGACTGGTCTTCCATCTGGGATGCTATATCCTCTAGACTGTGCAACCGCTGTTTATTCTTCGAGCATCGCTCAGGATCGCACTACAAACAATCAGCAAATGTAAGATCAGGTGAAATTCCCCTAATACCTTCATCTTCTGCTTGCGATGCCGCGCACATGCGAAGCCTCGATTGGCCGCAACCTTTACGCGTTCATCCTTATCATATCGTCTCTTCTTGACCCTTGGGCTGAACTCTTTCATGTCCGCATCCCACGTGAGAAATTGGATCGTCCTGGTCTCAGGCAGAGAACTCCTATTCGATGCATTTGATGAAGAGCGCATGTGAAATGGTGATTCTGACGCATGCATAGAAGGTCGCATGACTTGAATATCCGCGTCCATAGCCGAATGCATTGCATCCGCAGAAGCGCTATCAAGCGCAGTATTACCCGTAGGATTCTCTAATTCTTTCTGCCTTTCGGCACGTAGAAACTTCCTCGTGGCAGCCTGCATCTTGCTTCCCAAATCCTGCTCTAGCGGAAAATGGTAGCTCAAGGCTATCGATAATTCTTTCGACCCCGCTGGAGGATCCCAGCGGAGTGTGTGGTCATCGTTATAGCTGATGACATATTGCGGAAGATCAAATATGGATGACTCTCTCAGAGCTCGGTCCTTTTCCTGATCCTGAGAGATGGAGTCGGCCATGGTTCTTGTGGGTGCATTGAAACAGTTAATTGAGATTGCAAGTTGCAGCTGACAGAATTAGCGCTGCGATTAATTTTAATTGAGCAAGCAGACAAACCCTTGAAGCACGACAGCGCGGTGTAGTGGGGCACGAATCAAACTACGCCAGATGAAAGCAAATGATTGATGTTATTGACGCAGAGTACAACATGGCGGACAGCTGGTCGATAGGTGGATAAGAAACGATGCAAAATAAGAGATTCGACGTTCGCCCGGCCGGTGTCCGAATAAGGATGATCAGGGATTCCTCCGATGTGGCGCGGATATCATGTGACCTTACACGAACCAGATTTCACAGGTTTGGTGTAATGTTGTATTCTTTTTCGTATCTCGGATGCCTGATTCTTTCACCGTCAACCGCTCTCTTTTCATCTCTCCCGCGCCCTGAATTTATTTATATATGTCGTAATCATATGATGTGGGATTTTCCCGTGTCCGTAAGTCTCCCGTGAAATCGTGTTGACTGCTAACTAGGCCTGGGGAAAAAACCAAAGACCTCCCTTGGTAACAGCCGACGTTCAATCAGAATATTCGCTGCAATATCATCTCCTTTGCTGACTACAAGTGCTGTCTATTAAGCTAGGTAATAGTAATATACACAAATTAACTGCTGCTTGGGATATCTGTTGCGTTTTTATCTCCCCTGCTGCCTCTTGTCGGAATAACATCTACTCCTACGAGCCAAGCATACGACACAGCCAGCATGCCAATGACTGCTGTAAAGCTCATGAAGCTTGCAAATACGCTGAACAACCTTCTGTCATCTTCGGCCACCTGTAAAGCTTCAACAGCATCTTTCGCGACAGGTTCAGCCTCCTCCGCAGATTCATCCAAACCCTCCTCCACGGCCACGCACTTTTCAGCCTTGTTCGCCCCGCTCCTTGCTGGCACTGGAGCACTGGGGCACTTCCATCAGGGGGGGCTCGAAATCTCTATTGACGGCCCTAGACCTCATACATCTAGGTCCACCGATCTGACACTCTCGATTAGTTGAGCGGTCTCCTTGGAACAGGTTTTACCCACATCATCTGTCTGTCTCGGGTAGGTAAGATCTTGAGTCAATGGCGCTCCATCCTTCAGTTTAATCAGGAACTGAGATAGACGTTCATCTCCTAACTTTAGTATGTGCTTTACAGCAACCTCGATACATCCTTCGATTCCATCCGGTTTCTGCCTAGGATATTTTATTACTGCCAGGATCATTTTGTCCCTCGCTTCAAACGAACATGAACTTTTTCGAGTTTCATAATATAGAACATAGATGGGGTTTCGTAGAGTCTTCAACTCCTTCTCAATGCAGTCAAATACCTCTTCGAATCTTGTTTCAATGAGCCCATAGTCCACACGACCTATTAACCACTGTCCACGAGCCGTAGCCGGATTAAGAGCTTCCATGTCTTCCGTACAAAGATTTTTCTCAAGGTTTTGTCTGATATGCTCCATCTGAGTGCATAGTGGTATACTGGTCGTGCGAGCCGCTTTTTCCTGCTTCTCGTTTGGGGAATCGGATAGCAAATCGTGGATATCAGTGTCCTGGTTGTTTGAAAGTTTCTCTACTATCCTTTCAATGTAGGGCTTGTATGATAAAGGGACAATTTCCAACGGATTCCAAGTTATATCCCTTCTTATGGCTTCCTGTCTCTTCTTTATTCTGCGTTCGACATTTTCAAGTATTCCTCTGAAGGCTTGTTCCGAAGACTGGCCATCTACTGGTTTCTTGCTTGCAAAAAGTAGTATTGGTATATTGTGTATCATTTGCTCGCACAATCCTATTTTTTGCTTCATACGCTCACATTGCGAAAGCCTATTATATAGATGAATCATGCGGTGAAGGTTCTTTCCGACACTGAAACTGTCGATGTTATCGCAATAATGAGCATGCAGATCATATAGTATCTTCATGCCGTGATGAACTGGTGGATACTCAGGAACAAATTGCTCTAGAGTGACAACGCCTTGACTTTGCTCTTCAAAGCTGAGACGCTCAGCATCTCGCTCCGTAAGTTTTAGAAGAATTTCTGATAAATCTCCGAGTTCTATGCTTTGTCCAGCTTTGAATGCCCGTGGTGGCGTGGAAAATTTGCACATTCCCGAAGAATCGACCGACCAGCCTTTGGAAAGCGTGAAAACATCAACATAATACTGCAATTGAAATACCACGCTTGGGGAAATTCTATCACGGTTCTTTGTACCTTTCTTCTGCATTGCTAAAAATGTGATATCAGCAGCAAAATCGTCTATTACTCTACGTTTGAGTAAGTGCATCTTTTCCTCTTCGGACCATACACCCTTAAAGACAAGCCCCTTTTTCTTTTTGTCTACTGACTTGAAGAAATCTATCTTTTTTCTACAAACGTAGACAAGTATGTAAAGAATGAAGATAGTATACGATCTCCGCCATCGAAGACGTTGCTTTTTGCTTTCGATTGTGTTTTCTTTTTGGAAATGAGTAGTTTGCCACTCTTCTGCTAGAGGGGGGAATTCCTTCATCATTTTATTGGTCTCGTTGGCCTGATAAAGCTCCAGGAAGTTCACGAGATCCTCCCAGGTATTTTTCCCGAGGGCCTCCTCCATGTCTTCGCTTCCATCATCTTCTAGCATCTTGAAGCGATCTCCCATAGTCTTGGTTTCTTGTGCCCCAACACTGATGGCTGCCCCAGGGTTAGGCTTAAAGTCTCGTGGTTTCCCATTCTGTACGCGCTTCCACAGATCACGATACGATATAGAGGTTCCAGCATCAATGAAAACATTTGATTCCGTTCGCTTGATTATCAAACTCGAAAGCTTCATTAGAGCCGTAGCCAGAACGATATCGCTCGTACTTCCAGACTTATGAAAGAATTCATCCCATAGACCTTGCAGAAAACATCGGAGTTCGATCCATTCTTCAGCCATGGATCGTACCATCATCAATAAACGTACATCGGTCGTATCATCAGTGATATAGCATCGATCCAGTCCGATTAACCCATTAGATGTATCTGAGATGTTGATTTTGTCCTCGTCGTCACCGTAACCGTCGCTGTCACCATTATCCCTCTCTACATGGAGTGCCGAGAAATCACTTCCAATACGCTTATGGCCCTGGTTTTTCATAGTTTGCATCAGTTGGGATATTCTAGCTTCTCCACCGAGATCATTAAATGCCTCCTCAAAGACATCTATGAAGAACGTATGCCCGTCCGGCTCATTTTCTGTCTCAGTCTCCAAGATGTGTTTTTGCTGTTGCCGATAAAAGGCATTCACGACCCTTCTCGCTCTTATCGTATCTCGAAATCGTTTCAGGATCCCTAGCGAGACTTTTTGGAAAACGATCGGGTCCTCTTTTATGATTTTCGAGAGTCGGGAAATGTCCCTTACCTTTACAGCTCCGGTCCTATTCACCTTGGCGCGCGATAGCGGTGAATCAGGATGAGCTTGAGTAGCACGCGGAGATTTGGCATGGCATCGAATGACTTGATTGGAAGTATTGACGAGCCAGTGAACCAATCTCCTGGTGTTTTCCTTGTATTCTCTGTACTGATAGGCGTGATAGGCGTCTTTCCCAGTATTCTTGGATTTTTGACCTGTTGCGTCCTTTTGGAGCATGTGTGGCATAGTGCTTGTGTACGAGCAAGATGGAATCAGACAAGAACTAGAAAATAGAAACGAGCGTGTTGTTGACTATACAAAGATAAATGATGTTGTGATAGCTGAAAAACGAATGTCTGAGCAAATAATACTGTAAATAATGAATGTGAGAATTGTTGATGTGATACGAAACAGGATCTGGAGAGGTGTTGATGTTGGGTGCGAAAGAAAGTGTGATGCCTTCCGGATTGAGCAGGAGCTGCGTGCATCACCGAAACTTCCAGTGGAAGGAAAGTACTTACCCAAAGTTCTCGCTGCCGGGCCAAAATCACAGGTAAGTCATAAGGTCGGGCTTAGAGTCGACCAAATCAACGATCATCGGTCAAACCCGTTCCAAAGACCATCGATCCCCTAATGCTCCATTCACAACCCCTTTTCCTCTTAATCTGTCCCAATATTCCTCTAATCTTTCCTTCGTTGCCACACCATTCCAACTCTCGTTTCCGTCCCCATGTAAATCTAACTTTGGAGCTCCCAATCCCTCACAAACCACCCCAGCAGCTACACTGCCTACTACGCAACCCATCACCTCATCCCCACCACTTCCCTTCCAACCAACGGCGAACCCACCCAGGAATGCATTCCCCGCCCCTGTCGCATCAACCACTTTGCTATCATCTTTATGCAACGCCTCTATCCACATCCACCTTTCTTCCTTTCTTGACCAAACACAACACCCTTCCTCGCCACATCTTATGACTATCATCGTATTATCCCTCCCATTCCCATTCCCTCTCATTTCGACATCTGCTTTCACCCTTCCCGCCAAGCTCTCGACTCGTTCCTTTGTGAACTTGCCCTCGTCCAGTTTCTCACCACAAAACTTCCCCAGCTCAATATGATTCGGGCTCCACAGCCCTATCTGCCCCATTGTCAAAACCCTCAACAAATTCTCCAACTCTCCGCTATTGCAAGCCAAGGGAATAGGCTCCCAGATAATCAGCGGCTTCTCAAGAATAACTAGTTCTTCACGGAGCTTGATGAGTTCAGGAATTTGAACTGCTGTATCCAAGGGCGAGGTGAGGAAGTGATAGACACTGGAAGAAAGCTGACGAGCAGAAAGGTGGGAAGGAAGAATGCGGTAAGGTCCAGATATATATCTATATGTTTTGGCTAAGAAATCAAAGATTAGACTACCTGTCAATGTCGGAGAGAAACCCAGAACTTACAATCAAACCCCTCACCCTTCACACCAACACCCTCATACTTCAATTCCCCCCTGGTACACGCCACCCCCTGTCCCTCCATTCTTCTAATCTCCAGATCCGTCTCCCAACTCCTCAACTCAGTTTCTACATTATCTGGGAAGTTATTCCCTGCCCTAATGACCCATGCAAGTTTCTTGCTCAGCTTTACTCTCAGCGGAAGGAAGAGTCGTGCGCCTAGGATACCTAAACTTTTGATTAATTTTCCAATGCTTTTGCTCACAGCTAGACCACTATAAATGTCTGAACAAAAATTAATTCATACACCATATGTACCCTTGATGCAGGACGAGATAAGGAGAGAATACACACATACAAAAAACACCACTTCCGCCCAGCACACCCAATTTCGACGTGCCATTGGAGAAGTACAGATCATCTAGAATGCACATTCCCAAGGTGACGAGAAGGGGATTATCGCTGTGGTTTTCGCCAGCTACAAATTGTTGTTGTTGTTCTTGCGGTGGAATCATATTTGCTTGAATCGATATTAGCTATCCGAGGCAAGATTGAGGGGGGAATTTCAATTCTAGATGCGAACATAGTATAGGAGAGATGGAAAGGGTTGTAGGGCGCAGCAGTAGATACTGACCGTATCGAAGGAAGTGTGGAGGTGGGTTTTATAAAAGACTTGTTCTTGTTGTGTGGGGTTAGTGTTTGGGCAACATCATGATGGCGATATTGAAAAAGAGATACTTGGCATGGCAGCAGAGATATTTGGCACGATGAACTAGGAGCGTGCTACCCAGTCTATCATGTATCAACCTGCCCTAAGATCGCATTAGCATTTAACGCCCTCCACAGTTAGAACCAGAAGCAAACTCTGGGGGTATGAATAAATTTCATTTCATTATATGCAACTACCAATCGCTCATCTAAACTCCCTTGCAACGTCAACAGTCATCTCATCAAGTGAACCACCACCTCTACCCCGCACGAATACCCCCCTTCCCCTTAATGTATGCACCGACCCATTACAATTTTTCTCAAAAGTACTTTACAGCCCAAAGGTTTATGCAAAACGCCGTCCATTTTGAATCGAGTATACAAAAGAAACCCGATCCAACCCAGCATACTTCCACCCTTTCAAGTCAAATACCTATCAACATGACCCCGCACCCTAATACCTAGCCGAACGTCTATCACCCCCATGACGAGATTGCGGCGGGAGTGGGCCATCTCCATCAAACAAATCATCCAAATAAGCACTCGGCGCACGAACGTTTCCATCTCCACCTCCACCACCACGGTTCAAATCCAATTGACTCGAGAAAGTAGAATGTGATGCGTATCCAGGACTTTCCGGTGGGGAATGACCCGACGAGTGTCCACGTGTATAGCCTGAAGATGGTGCGAGGTTGGTGCTACTGATATTTTGACGATCTCCGAGGTGTGCCGTACTTTGGCCATTTGCCGGTGCCGATGCACCTGCAGCATAGTACCCGGCGGGAAGATAACTCGAGGTACGATTTCCGGGATTATTACCACCAGAGTGAGCTGTCGGAGAGAAGAATAGAGATGATTGACTGTGTCCTGGTGCGTTTGCAGTTGTTGGTCTCCCTTTTTTGCCACCCTTGCCCATTCCTCCCAAGGAAATAGTAGATTCCTTGTCGGCGTACTTGTAAAACTGTTGCCCTGGATTTTGGAATAGAACTTTTTGATCGACCATGTTTTGATGTATCGCAGCGCGTTTGACGGATCGGTGTAGAGACCAAGCAATAAGCATACGCCAAAGCAACACGCATAGAGCCAAGAACCCGAGAATTGCACCGACAACGATGAATACGGTTCCTTCGGGATAATTCGACATTTTCATAAATGGCGCATTTGCCGTCGGTGGAACAGTGGGTGTCGGGATTGTAAAGGCGCCCGCTAATGTTGGCAAACCCGTAGCAGCAGCCGTACTTGCAGCCGTTGAACCTCCTGTAATTACTACCACTGATCCAGTTGTTGCAGTCCCTGTCTGTTTCGTGCTACTCGATGTTGTGGTTGACTTTGATGCAGCGGCCGCTGCAGATTCCGATGCAGATTCCGCCGCTGCTACACTCGAAAGATTTGGAAGTGCTGCTGTTGCTGAGTCCGCGGCGGCTGTCGTAGATTCTGCAGCGGCAGCAGCGGTTGCTGTTGTTTGCGCAATGGTCGGCATGGCGAATAACGAAACTGCCAAAGCAGTCGAAACTGCTGATGTTGAAAAACGCATTTTGTTCGTTGATCTACTCAAATTTCGAGGTTGTGCTTCGTGAGAGATCAAAAGTTGGATTTCGTCTCGCCCGATCCAATGGATGCGAGTACGGACCCTAGAAGAAGTTGTCGCAGCGACCGAAAAGGCCTCGAGATCCTTCGGTTTGGATGACGAAGACCAAGCTGAAAATTGAAGTCGATGAGGTCAAATTTGAGTTATGAAATGAAAGCCAATAATCCACTCTTCAATTTCGGAAAATATGCTGGTTCGTCCCAAGAAAGATCTCCAGACCGGATCACGACGTCTTAAGTCGCTGATGTGTTGTGCAGTAGGCAATGGAGACTTCTGTTTCAGGGTACAACAGTTGATGTTTACAAGGGTAAAAGGGTCTCTAAAGCGCTGTATCCAAAGGAGTTCATGCGAGGACCTCAATTTTCGACCAAAAGGGCGTAGCAGCACGATGCGGCACAATACATCCAAAATAAAGGAGAATGAGCGAATGCGACGATTTGAAGATATATTTTTAATGGTGATGTATTCGAAGAACGAGAGGACAGGAGAAGGAATTCGAATCCGCCTATTTTCCTTCCCAGTCACTCTTTCACTCCCGCTTGACTATCTCTCGTATTTTCCACACTTTGGCTTTCCCTTCCCATTTCTTTCGTGTTCCTGCATTCCCCAACCAAGGACGCCTTGGACAAAACCGACTAAACTCAATGTTGCTTAGCAGTCAATAGTAAACGTAGAGCTAGCCATTTCGGGCTATAATAGTTACCAGGAGCAACAGTGGCAGTCATTGGGGCGCTGAAGTGGCTAGAGAGCGGCGAGAAATGGCAGAATCTATGCTATCACAAGAAATTTATGATTTTCTATCGCGATACTGGCACAGCTACCGAGCCAAGCTCACTCACCACCATCCCACCACAAACTGTGTTGTCGTTCTTTAAGTAGAAGACAAGCGAAAATCTTAAGCGGATCACTGGATATTTCGCGATGGGCAAGGCGAAAGTAACCCGCAAATTTGGCGCCGTATGTACCAGCCTTCCCAATTCTCAATATCTTATCGATTAGCCCACCCACTCACCAGGTGTATAGGTCAAAAGAATAATCGGCCAGCGAGATGCCCGTCTAAAGCAGAATCAGGCAAAGGGCGAAGAGAATGCCAACAAACCCAAAGAGCTCATCCGCGAAGCGTAAGCTCCCCTCTCACCTTCCCCGCTCTCACTCAAGTCTAATCCTCCCGCTCCACAGACCCCAGGTATCCTCCGCCCTCTTCTTCCAATACAACGAAGCTCTCGTGCCCCCCTATCACATCCTAATCGACACCAACTTTCTCTCCCATACCGTCCAGCGCAAGCTTCCCCTTCTCGAATCCCTCATGGACACACTCTATGCCAAATGCATACCAGTAATCACGTCCTGCGTGATGGCGGAATTGGAAAAGCTCGGACCGAAGTATCGGATTGCTTTGCGAATTGCGAGAGATGAGCGATGGCAGCGTCTGCAGTGCGACCATAAGGGTGTGTATGCAGACGATTGTATTGTGGATCGAGTGGTGAAACATAAGATTTATATTGTGGCGACGAATGATAGGGATCTGAAGAGGAGAGTGAGGAAGGTGCCGGGTGTGCCGATTATGAGTGTAGCGAGGGGGAAGTATGTTATTGAGAGGTTGCCGGATGCGCCTGAGAAGTAGGTTATGATACTTGTAGGGAAGCCAGAGGAAAGGGAGGAAAGGGAGGGAAAGTAAAGAGAATTTGGGCATGACATGGCATATCTGAAAATATGGCGTTTTGGGAGAAAGGAAAAATTCATTATAAATATTTGGACTTGGCGGGACTATTGGAAGGTTGGAGCTGGAAGAGTATGTGTATCATGAGATACCCAATCCCAACGTCTATTGACATACATCTGATGAGCCACCGTCATTATCTAGGTTTGCTAAGAAAGGAAATGTGTCAAGGAGATACAGCAAGGGCAAAATGTGATGGTGCCATGCACTCATAACTACGAAGGATACATTGAGCGATTCACCTCTCAGCCCGTTGCATGTGTCTGTTTTACTCTCAATGCTTTACCTCTTGCTCAACCATAAATGAATCGGCCAAGAGATTAGACATGCTTCTTACGGAGATGAACCAACCAGATGTGCAAGCTCAATGAATCAAATTGATAACTCCCTATTCTACCCCATACCTATTGAAGCCAGCAAGGAAATCTGAAAAGCCCTAAATATGCATGCTTTACTTGATACACACAAAATCATACACTGACAAGCCATCTTGGCTTCGCATTAAACTCCATTTCATTTCATGCCAACTTCTAAGAAAATTACTGTTGCTTCTTTTGGGCTGCTGGTCCCATCTCCTTGTCGAAAGCTCCATAAGACACTTTGAGGCTTCCAATTGCATTAAGTCCTACGGAAAGGATACTGAGGAGTAGGATACCGACTAAGAGACCCATGAAAATACCTTGAAAATGTTAGTATGAAGTTGGACCCAAGAGAAGAGAACAACAAACCAGGAGTGAAGAATTGATATTTTTGAAACAATGGTCGGTTATCCGCGGAGTCAGTGCTGTTGTCAACTCTGACGCGGAAATCCCTCTTCAAGTCAAGATGTTCGGAGGCATCAAATGAGACATCATAAACAATAGGCTCTGCATCTTCCGATTCAATGACTGCGCCAACTGGAGTAGTCGTGTAGATCACCGTATATTCGGGACCGCTCGAAAGATTTTCGAGTAAGTCGGTGTTTATCTTGGCATCTATGATTTCATTAGTATTCGAGTATATTAGACAAATTACCCGTATATTCCTTACCATGATCAGCTAGCTTCCCAGCTCGAATGGTTGGATCAGTGGATAATGAGTCTAAGTTGACTACAATAGTCTTCTTGGCTCCATCGCAAGATGATGCGATGAAGGACTCCAACTCTTGAACGGCATTTAGGTCTTCAGCAACCACATCCGCAACGCTATAAAGCCCTTTCACTCTAGTATCCGCAATAGCTGCTCTCAAGTGAGGTACTGCGCCCCGTGCAGAGAGATCTGAGGCGGCGAGTGCTGGTTGTTGGATGATGATGTAAAGATCGGAAGGACATGTGCGGAGGAAGTCTTTGGTAGCGTGCAAGACAGAAGAGGCGGTCTGCAATTCTTGGTTTTCATGTTGCATAGATGAGGGTAATCTGCGATTTCGTCGTCAGTGGCTGCTTGATGGACAAAACTCGTGGTTGTTGGAATTGTGAAACTTACGTCGAAGAAGAGAAAAGGAGAAATGGCGATGTATCCCTGAACGCATGCACGACGGCAGCGCAATGCAATAAGCTTCCAACAATCGAGTACCGCATATTTGATTTGGCTGTTGTAAGTTGAGTTGATGCGGGATATGGTCGAGGTAGCTGTCAACCTAGACAGTTCCAAGTGCAACCTTGAGCTGTGTGATGACTAAGCGGCAAAATCCGCCAAAATTATTCTCTCCCCAGAAATATTTCCTAGGATTCTGAAAGTAGACTCATTGCGCGACGATTATTTTACAACACATAATACAAAATGGAGCCTTCAATGATTGTTCGCCCACGGCCAAAGAAGTCGGTGCTACCTCCATTGAGAAAAAAGAGGAAGATAGATCATAAAATCGAGGAAATCAATTTCGATGACAATGCGCGCGCAGACTATCTGACCGGATTTCATAAGAGGAAGGTTCAGCGTACGAAAAGGGCACAGGAAGAGGCGGAGAAGAAAGCTAGGGAGGAGAGAATAACTATGAGAAAACAGGTATGTGGAGGATCTTCATGCCTCGTCTGGCGGGAGAATCCATGTTAATAATCGCCGGCTGGTAGCTCCGCGAAGAACGGAAACAAGAACTGGAGGAGCACGTCAAAGCTGTGAATGCATTACTGGAGGATGTGAATACCAAGTTCGATAATGGTGAAGGCGACGACGAGGAGGAGTGGGGAGGAATTGAAGAGGAAGAACCACAAATCGAAACCGTGGACCACGAAGAGGAATACATTGATGAAGATAAATACACGACCGTCACCGTAGAGGCTGTAGACATCTCCAAGGAAGGAATCAAAAAGTCTAGGGAAGACGAGCATGAAGACGACGAGGATGGGATCATCAAGTTCCAAGGGGAGGTCTCAAAAGAAGACAAGGACGAGAAAACTAAGAAAGTATGGCCAAAGAAACCTAAGAAGAAGTTTAGGTATGAGAGCAAGACCGAGAGAAAGTTGACGAGAATCAAGCAGAGATCTGGGAGCAAGTCAAGAGCAGGCGCTCGGCGAGGAAATGATTAAATGCAATATATTAACAACCTCACGATTTGAAAGCCGCAGCAGTATTTGGTATGTGACTTCGATATCAATCGAAAAGTAAAATCATGTAACAACAGCGTACCACCGCCAGCGAACAACGAGGTTTAACTGCGATCAATCCGCGTCCCATGCACCGAAAAAGCTCCAGAACAATGACCTTCCATCCTGACCCAAAACTCAAGCTTACATGTTGCCAATCTCGTTTTGGAAATCTTCGAGTTCCTTTTGCACAGCAGCATACTTCTTGGCCATCTCCTCGAACTTGGCCTCCCATTGATCGCGGTCTTGCTCAAGTGCTTGTACTTTACGTTCAAAGTGACCGGCCTTGACATCGGTTTGGCGGAGTCTGAGACACAATATAATCAGCTTGTGGTTAAGGGGTATGGAAGTGTGAAGATGTGCAGAAATGTGAAAAAGAACCCTTTTTTGAAAAGGATGAGAATAGCGGTAACTTACTTGTCGTTTGTTTCGCGGAGGTTCTTATCGGCTTCCTCAGCCTCCTCCTCCAAAAGCTGCAGTCGTCGTTGAAGAGTCTCGTTCTGTGTACCGTGTTGACTACCCTCCTCTGCTATGGATTTGGCCTCCTTAATACCATTCTCCAACTTCTCAACCTCGGCCTCTAACAAGCTGTTCTTGTGTGTAAGGGAAGTGATCTCTTGCTCCTTTTGCAGGTTCTCCTGCTCGAGTACTTTGACCTTAGCCTGGAGCTCCTCGACCTTATGGGTAGCTTCTTCGGCCTCGATACGGAGGGTGTTCATTTTCTGTCCCAAGCATGTTAGAATATGCCAACCAGATTTCTAGTTTTGCGGCGACCGCCCGATGAGAATATCCTTTTTCGCAGGATTAGGGGCTCAAATGGCGGGGTTGTTTTTGAGGGTTTCCACTTACTTCCTTGATGCGATCCATTTTGGCGTTGATTTGGCTTCTTGAGATTACTTGAGTGGTGTAAGTTGAGAAAGAGTTGATACAGAAATGAGTATCACTTTGAAGTTTTGATGTGTAGTTGGTTTGTAAGTTGGAATAAATCAGAGACCGTTGGATGGAGTGGATGGTAATGGTGTAGATGGAAGGTTAAAGACACGATATATCGCCTACCGAACATGCAGGGTTGTGAATGGTTGGGTGTTGACTTGTATGGGTCCCCTCTCTACAGTAAGGGGTGGCTTTATGGATTTATGATGGTTTCCATTTTTGGAAAGTACGTTTGTTCTGTTGTTGCCGTAGAAACGAATCAAAATACTTCAATATCTTTGAGTCCCGCCATCCTAGTCGACGCGTCGATAAGCTGCATAATTTCAATGCAATAGATTTTCGTCGACAAACATTCATTCAAAACAATCATACCGCAGCCCCGCAGAGGAACTGATTGCCCTCAATATGTTAGCAGCTCGCGATCAGGAGAATTTGGTCCATGGCCATCAGCAGGTAGCTGCCTCGAAACCCCTCAATCAAAGTACCAGAGGTTTGCAGCCAAAAACTCCCGGAAATAAATTCCCAAAGACGCCATTGAAAGTCCCATTGAACGATGAGAACGCACCGACGGGATTTGGAGGCAAGGGTACTGGTAAGGGTAAAGGTCTAGGAGGAAAGGATGCCACTATTGATAAGAATGCCTTCATTACACCAATGGGTAAGTGTTTTATGGTCATTGGCCATTTACATGCTAATCTCTGCGCAAAAGGTCCTCGAAACCGTGCTCCGCTCGGAATGAAAACTACAAATGCCAAAACCAAGGTATTCCAAACTCCAGCAGGTCCAGGAGTAGAAAAGGAACTTGAAAAGACGGTTTCGAAGCAGCCCAGTGTGCGGAAACCGAGGTCGAGGGTAACAGAAAAGGTCAAGATTGACGTACACGGTGATGACAGTCCCCTGGGGGAACCCGATGTAGAATATATGCCGCCAAGGTCGAAGGATATTCCTTTTGACTCGGATATTTTCCCTAAAGGTTGCCTAAATTACGATGTGTTGAAGCCAGAAAACCTCACAAGAGGAAGCCTAGGAGCGTGGTACAACACTGCTGATAAAGATGGCAAATCCAAGGTAGAGCGGGATCTCGAAGAAGGCTACAGAAAGTCCACAGAAAGAACCGATGAGTTGGTGCTAGCAGCTATGGAAGAGGAGTGGACCATTGGAGATATGCCGGAAACCTTCAGACATCTCCAAAATAAGGCACCCTCACAACAAAACAAAGCCAAGGTTTTCATGGAGCAGGCACCAAAACCTACAATTTCCACTCAAATTAGAGGCCCCGCCACAGTCACTTCACGACGGGCAGCATCTGCGCTATCTACTGCTCCTAAAGCCACCGCTGAGCCTGTGAAGAGACCAGCAACTGCCATTGCGAGGCCCGTATCGAGTTTCCTCACGCGAGGCAAGAAAACCATGATCATTGCACCCATTCCACATGCTACCATGCAACACAAGGCAGCTGCAATTACCTCAAGAAGCACCATCGGATACACGAAAGGTAGATCTGTATCAAATCCTCTTCAGAACAGAGAAGCACCATCCACTATTCTACAAAAAAGAGTAAATCCTGGGCTCCTACGATCAGCCAGTAATATTTCTCAAAACTCAGAGAGCACAATCACTCCAGCAAGGTTTGCCAATCAAGAGAACTTGAATGTACCAGAATACAAGAGACCCGACTTTCTAAGTGCTTTTGATGTTGATGATGAAGAGTTAGAGCCGGGCTTGCGCGGTGCTTTACCTGAGTGCTTGAAGAAGTTTGAT
Organism: Clarireedia aff. paspali H2; assembly: GCA_026770245.1. Taxonomy (NCBI): domain Eukaryota; kingdom Fungi; phylum Ascomycota; class Leotiomycetes; order Helotiales; family Rutstroemiaceae; genus Clarireedia; species Clarireedia aff. paspali H2. The sequence continues at coordinate 44,101 of JAJCXA010000087.1, read as the reverse complement.
GAGGATGAAGAAGAATTCATCATGACTCTGGGCGATGTTGAATAACAAAAACGTTGAGGCTGCCTCTTGTAATACGAATTGAATGGATGGATGAATGAATGGCGTTTTTGAAGGTCACAGAATGTCTCTTTTCTGAATATACTAATGCTTTCTGTACCATAACATGATATTCATTAATATTCATTGTTGCTCCCCGCACTGTGTATTGATATTGTGTACTAGGAGCGTGTTTTTATTCCACTGGCAGTGTTTCAATTAGTATTACCCAACGCCTTTCAATCCTGCAGCATCTTGTCTGAACGTCGTCATGTTAAGAAGTTTCTGTTATTTTGGAATCCACAGTTACAGAATTCCACACCACCCTGTATGATTCATCTTACACTCTATGCTGTTCACTCATAGTCATCCCTCTGGGAGTGTCTATACTCATAAATTTACTTCTTTGTGAAGGACCTTGGGGCGGGGGGGACCAACAATTGTGTCTTTCTGGGTGGCGCTTGAGAAATTTGATTCTAGGCGAGGAGCTGTTGCTAGACTAATTTGGTGTAGGAATATTGACGAGGAATATCAAAGAGGCTAGGGCAGACATGCTTGTGCCTTTCCCAGACCAAAAACAAGGATATACATTTTGCTTTTGTTGGATCGTTGTAGCAACGGTTTGCTGACAGTTGCAGTGTGTGGCACGGCACAAATACTTGTGACAACATGTTTCCTCTGTCTGCATAATACAATCACTCAGCCCATCGGCCAGGATTTTAACGGTGATTGATGGCCGAATAATCAATGCTAATGTGTGGTGTGTTAAATACAAGACGCGAGGCATGCGATGGGAGGTTGTGGTATATATGGATGCAGAACTTATTGGCTATCTTCATAGTGCTTAGGCAATATTTCTACTTCCCTGCAGAATAGTAGTATATTTGGGGTGTCTTTTTGGATAAGATGTCTATCTCCATAGTGATAATTAAAGACGTAGGATTCCTAAGGTATCTTCCGTTCATCGTTCCTCACTTCAATGGACTTCTAATCTATCTTGGACTTCTGATATTGAAGTAAGAACATACATCGCTGATAGCCAGCATTCAAGCTCGGCAAAGAAACTCCCAGGCGTTGATGATGCAATTTTCTGTTTCTTCACAAGCATAGAGTCACATCATCCGGGCGATGTATAAGGTGCCACAAATTTCATAGGCCATTTTGGGAAACAAGATCTTCGGCCTGGCCTACCTTCGAAGGTTTGTGTGAGTACAAATGATTTATAGCGAGGGCTTCACGAAGACCTCCAAGAGAACCTTGGCGAGTTCATGGTCCCATCATGCGCTTTCGATCATAATATAGGTAGGTGAAGGTTGTCCATCTTTCCCACCACGAACTATCGACAGCTCGTCCAGAGTAGTATGGCTGACTATATACCCTTGCTAAGTATTGAAACCGCAAGAAGATATTTGCACACTGAATACGAGATAAATGATGATGAACTTCAATGATGGTCTCGCCACAAAGCTATTCTGTTTTTACACATCATACTTACCGTGATTATGTTTGTGACATACAGCAATGCCATACTTAGAGTCGACTCCACGAGCAGAAATCTACGAATATCCTACTCCTTTGCCACTACCACTATGTGGCCTCCAAGTTATGCAAAATGCCGTTATACGGGGTATTATACTACAGGACGCCCACTATGCATTTCCATGTTATGGCTTGGATTTGGAGTTTGCATGTACAATCTTAGAAGATACCGTAGGATAAATACACAAGGTATAAGCCAAAGAGAAACAAGAAGCAGTTACTGAGATCAGGGATAGAGGTATGAAGCCGCTTGATGAATGGACGAGGAATGGATGTCATTTCAGTGGAGCTGCGGCTGGATTAGTCTTCCGAGCACGAAGGACCCCGTTATTTGACTTGAGCTTAGAGATTCTCATATGTTTTTACAACCTTTTGAATGTCTAATGAGCCTTGTAAACGACAAAGAGATGGAGATAGTGAGAAACAGAATCATCACGTGATGTTAATGTAGTTGTATTGGGATGGGAGTGTATGGTCTTTAGTTCAACGAATTCAGCGCCAACAGCAATCAAGGCTCATCATATGGGCAAAGCCCATAAACTTCAAGCTGGAATGATGCTGTATTCTAGGATAATTTGAGCGACCCGGCGATCGTTCTTCAACGTCCATTTCCGAGAGCCTAACGGCTACCTGAAGAATAGCCGTGGCGTCTTTCATTTCGTACGATATGCACTTGCTACCGCACGCAATGGAAGGCTAAGGCTACGTCCAACATATGTCTAATATAAAAATGCTATTCAACAACAGACACGTGCTCCGCGTGCAACAAACCCGGAAAGGAAAGGACTCAGGGGGTTTCTTGGCTGAGGCACCAGAACATGACACCTCTATTTGACCGCCTCTAACCCCACCTCAGCAAAGCATTCTTCATACCCGTGGGAGATGCAGCAATCCTTTCATTGTCCCATTCACATTGCTGTCCTGACCATTTCCCAGTTCTTGTTACAGTATCATGTCTACCGGGAATTTTCCAGTAACGACCACTATACTCGCAGGATTGATTCCATGGTAATTGCAAACCAGTCTGCGTTCGCTTGATGCACTCGCTTCACCAGTGACGCAATGCCCGTGCCAGGCTAAGTAGAACTAACGCTTTGAGCGATTTCACTGAAAACGCTGCTACCGCGTGACTTTGAAACCTCTGATATTTTGTTGTGCAACAGGAAGAGTTGATGAGTGAAGAATGAGTAACACGGTATTCGAAGAAGTACTGTAGAAACGGATTTTATTCTTTGCTTCTATGTTGTTATTGATTATTGTTGCTCTGCCCCTTGCACTCACCAGCTCGCCAACTCCTTGGATAGATAGTAGCCCGATTAGGCTTAAAGCAGCTTTTTCAACATTAACCTATTAGGGAACAGTAAGAAATAGTATTGAACCTCAATTCAAGCATTTCCATTCTCCATTCCATAACTACAACGACTTATATCAGCGAAACAAACAACTCCAACTCTCAAAGAAAGGCTCTTGAATTGTCGCATAGCAATTAAATTGCATCTGCCATCGTTCGCAGATCGCCTGCGACAACTTATATCGACTTCAGATACCATTTTTCCAACCTAATAATATAGTGCTCTCGCTTTCATCAAATCTGTCTTTCGGGGGGAGTCGCGTTAATATCGTCGGTTTATTTGCGCGTCTTTGGCTGTCCGCCATTGATGCTTTAATGCATGCGGTCGCTCATTGATTTCTACATAAGAGATGGTGGCTGGCAGAAGGAGAAAGAGGTAGATCAACTACAGTCACACGATGTCTCGTACTGGGGCGAGCTTCGCACAATTCTTCCCATCTGCTCCTCGTGCCGCGAAGGATAAGGCGAAGGAAAGAGAAAGATCAAAGGCTCAGCAATCAGATTTACCAAGCGTTCCTTCGGTCGCTGACTCCCAATTCAATGCGCAAGCTTTGGCTGACAATGCTGCTATCACTCGTCTTACAGGAGGCACCAACACCCCTAGCACAGAACACATGACGGAACCCGCACCTCTTCCAAACGAAGACAACGATTCAGTACAGGGCGATATTCTCAACGGGGTGGGCTCAGCAAGCTCCCACTCGAGTACTGGTTCTTCTCTTTTCAGCGCACCTGCTCAACATTCTCACAATGTACACGCATCTGGAAGCTCGCGAAATATAAACGACTGCACGCCACTGACCAATATCGATTCTTCCCCACATCCTGTTGCGAGTCCCAACAACACAAAAATTGACATATCTGTCACTGCCGCCGCTTCGTTTGCGGGCGAAAATGCAACCTCCTCACATGACTTCGTTCAAACTAGTGCTGCTCCAGCAGAGCAAGTCCCCTACGAACCACGAGTCCTCGCTCGAGATCCCACAAGAAACGTGCAAGGGAAGAAGTGTGTATATGATCCTCTGTTGGATAACACCCTCAAGTCTTCACGAGAACGACGAGAGCGTCAACCACAATATAAGGAGTTTGGTTTGGTACGTATACAATCTGCTGAGGGGAGCGTCATCTTATGTGTGTGAACGTCTGGCTAATAGCTTTTCAGAAAGATGACGCTCCCCCAGCGGATCCGCGACTGGCCAAAGGTGGCAAGTTGATGTACATCAATACCGATTATCACAATGCGCATTCACGATTGAACGACTCTCCGTTTATGTTAAAACCGTACAAATATGATCCAAGAACACATTTTGGTTCAGGTCCCCCAACCGAGATTGTCGTTACAGGATATGATCCTCTGCACAACTTTATGCATCTTACAAATTTCTTCTCGCAATTTGGTGAAATCGCAGAGAGTAGCAACAAATTACATCCTGAGACAGGCAGTTGCTTAGGGTTCGGCACATTTCGATTTCGGGATCGGAAGGCTAGAGACGGCAAGGTAATGCCTGGTTTTATTGCTGCAGATCGAGCTGTGAGGAAGGGCAACGGTTCAAGGCAGGGTACTTCCCACGTAAAGGTGCAACTGGACCCTCAAGGAAAAAGGAGCATGCGAATGTTAGAGGAGGTTCTCAAGGAGTCGAAGCCAGTCGCATTACCACTTCCACCTAAAGAGGCGCAACCAGCACCCAAGCAACCTGAAGTTGCGAAAACCGTCGGACCACCACCTACAGCACCTAAAGGACCTGCGGCGCACAGAACACAGTTCCGACCTGGCATAGTTTCATCTGCCATTCCTACAAAACCACGAGTCTTGACATTAATCGAAGAAGAACCCATTGCACGACAGCTTGAGGATGAGCCTTATTTGTTCGTTCCAAAAGACTCTGTCCCTGTAATTCCAGCTACAATTGTTCACTTGAAGAAGAGGCTCAAACATTTTTTCTTTGAAGATGTCAGAGCTGATAGGACTGGATACTATATCGTTTTCGCAAAGTCTCATCATGGCCGCCAGGAAGCAGAAAGATGTTACACCTCCTGCGACGGGACAGCGTTGTTCTCCTACGAAATGAACATGAAATTCTTCATGTGGGGCAGCGCTGGTCGCCGCTCATCCTACCGCACCCGCGACACCTCACGTCACCGTAACCGTAGCCCTGAAATTCGTTCAAATGATGAGAGGCGAAAGAGAGACGCTGAAGATAGGAGGAAAGAAGAGGAGGCTGATTTGGAAGAGGAAAAGCGAGAGCGAGCTAAGAACTTTGACCCTGCCCGCGAAGCTATTGACGTTATCCGACGTGAACTAAAGGATCAATTGATGCGGAACTTCAAGGCCAAAATTGCTGCCCCTGCTTTACATTCGTTTATGGACCCGTCTAATCACATCGCGAGACGACAAAAGCACAACATTGCTGATCCGCAGGATCACAAGTTGCCCTTCTTCGCTGAAGAAGATGGAGGAGAAGATAGTCCCGCCGTGGGCACACCAAATTCACGCCTCGAGGACCGCAATAACTTGACCACTGGACGGGTAAATGTCACAGCCTTGCCTAGAATCCGAAAGCGAGCCAAGACGGACAAGAAACGCAATGTCGGGTTTAGAGATCCATTCGCACGTGCTCGACCAAATCGTCATGTATATTCTCGCCCACTTCACCACCGCTTATTCCTTGATAGCGACGAGGATTCTGATGATGATCATGAAGCTCGATCTCGCACACGAGACACGGAAGAGCCCGAATCGCGTCCACGAAGCCGTATGAATACTGATGACGAAGCATCAGATGACGAGGGAGACGTAGCGAATGGCCAGCAAGTGAAGGATAGCTCTCCGTCACACGGTACAAGGGATGAAGACTCTGCTAGTGAAGTTAATTTCTCTGCAGCTGATCCACTTCCGCGGACAAAGAAGAGAAAGTTGGATTTGCATGTCGAAGCTGCTCTCAAACGACAGAAGAAGACAGACGAAGAGCTCTTCGGTGTATCTGCTGAAAAGATTGAGCCCATTCCTGAAACACCAATTGTTGATGAATTAGCAATTCCTGATCTTAACGAAATTCCGAAAACAGAGTCCGAAGCAGAAGCCGCTCTCATTGCACAGAACAAGAAGAAAGCCGCGAAGTCTGCCAAAAGGAAGAAGTCCAAGAGACAAATCTTCGAAGAAAGGGAAGCTCTCAAGAGGCAAAAGGCTGGGATTTTGGATGATGAGCCTCCAATAGAAGACCCTGCCGAGGAATCTGATGAGTTTGAAGAGAATATCGTGGAAACTGCTCCTGTAGAAACTTCAGTCGAATGGGGTATGTCAGGAGAAGCTCCAAGGCCCACTGTTGATGACGATTTCGATAATATCCTTGATATCGATGGTTTGCAGAATCTACTGAAAGATGATGAGGATGCGGAACCAGCAATGGCCATATTCAAGCATGATCACCAAATGAAGGATCCAGCTACCTGGGCATGGAGACAAGGACAAATCAAAGCCCTGAATCGTGATGGATATAGAGGCCTTGTCAAAGATGAAACCTCGGTGAAGGGTTATTATGTGCCAACGGAAACTGGCTCTGCTCGAACGGATGGTACAAAGAAGATCCTTAATTCGGAGAAATCGTTGTATCTGCCCCATCGTATCAAGGTACAGAAAGCTCGTGAAGAACGGGAGGCTCAGGCCAAGAAGGCTGGAAAAGACGTCGCCGCTGAAGCAGCTGAAGCAGCTAAAATTGCGGCAGAAAAGCTGCTTGCCAAGGGAAATTCACGAGCCAATCGTGTTAACAACCGCCGCTTCGTTGCTGACCTTAACGACCAGAAGAAGACTCTCGGTGGTGATTCGGATGTCCTACGCTTCAATCAACTCAAGAAGCGAAAGAAGCCTGTCAAGTTCGCCCGCTCTGCTATTCACAACTGGGGTTTATATGCCATGGAAAACATTGCTATGAATGACATGATCATTGAGTATGTTGGTGAGAAGGTCCGACAGCAAGTTGCAGATCTTCGAGAAAACCGATACCTCAAAAGTGGCATTGGAAGCAGTTACCTGTTCAGAATCGATGAGAACACTGTCATTGACGCCACGAAGAAGGGTGGAATTGCTAGATTCATTAACCACAGTTGCATGCCGAATTGCACAGCCAAGATCATCACAGTGGAGAAAAGCAAACGAATTGTCATCTACGCGCTGCGTGATATCGCACAAAGTAAGTTTCGCTATTACTGTCCCCTTGTTGCACACCAATACTAACGACATCACAGACGAGGAGCTCACATATGACTATAAGTTTGAACGTGAGATTGGAAGTACTGATCGTATTCCTTGCCTCTGCGGTACACCAGCATGTAAAGGATTCCTTAATTAATTCGCCTTCTTACATTCGTTTCATTACTTTCTTGCATTCGCGAGCATATTTGAGGGTTCATGATGTGTCATTATACATAGGCTTTCTTCAGTCACATCTATGCCGTTCAATATATCGAAATCCACTGTTGCTCTTCCAACGCTACTATGCATACATTTATGGGTGGGGGGAAATGGTGGTTTGGGGGCACTAAAAAAGAAATGTACTCTTTTCAACCGAGTCGTTTTGAGGCGTTGAGTTGTTTGACCGATTCTTTTTATTTTGAGAGCTCGATTGGGTTGTTGATGATTGAACTCAACGTTTTTTTATTAATTTGGTAGAGATGAGTGAACGGATGAATGGGTTGAAATGGCTCAGATGAGGGATGATACGATAGTGAGGGCGCATGCAAGAAGAGAGTTTGAATTTGGTTCATGTTGTAAGATTAGTTAGTTATTTGCTGCATGCGACATAGTACTACTCATTTGAGAGAGGAATTTGGTCGGCGCGATTACACGGGGTAGACTTTTGTGGATGGTGACGGGTGAGATGTTAGTGAGAATTGATCACGATTTCTCGCAATACTTGGGGAACCTTGCAACGTGAACTCTCTTTGTATGTGAATGTATTGCCTGGGCGATGGTGATGTCTTCTAGTATTATGCTATATGCACTCAGTGTCCGTTGAGACGCCTTGGAAGAGGCTCCTTCGCTGCCTTGAAGGCCGGACTTCTTCTCTGTCCATGCTCCTCCTAGTCTCATTCTCAGGGTATCTACTACTCTTTCCTCCGGGCCACAGCGCTTGTTTTCATAACTCTCCACGAATAGCGCTTGTTGCACACTCTACATCGTGAGATGTCCCTTCCACCCAGGCTCCATACCCCACTGCCTCTCTTACTATGCGAGCGAGATTTGATTCAATAGGCCAGTGTCTCGTCTTCTGTCTCCCATCTTCTTCTCCCCACCCTCTAAACCAAATGTCCCGGCAACAAGAAATTTCCAATCCCTTCCTTCACCTTATACTCATGTCCACAATTCCCACACACCAGCGCCCCCTCTTCAATCTCCGTCTCCATTAATAGCGTATGTAACTCCTTCAACATCTTCTCGTCATTTTGCAGGGTTTCCGGTTCGGGCGCCGTGGGAGGAAGGGAGGGGAACCCGAGCTGATGAGAGGGTTTGTTAGTTTTCTTCTGGTTTTTTTTATTCTGGCTCAATGGAATGAGAACGGAACCCGGAGGGAGGGAATAATGCGCAAGCGGGAAATGGTATGTACCTCGGAAGAAATGGTCATCAGCGCATTCCAGTCTATGCGCGGCAGTATGTTGAGTATTAGAGTAGGGTTAATTGGGATATCATTCGAGACGAGCGAGCATTCTTTCGGGTGCAGAGGGAAGGATGCGCTGGTGGATTTGCAGGCTTTGACGGCGCAGGTGAGGAAGTTGAGTGTGAGGACTTTCATTGTGGTGCGCAAGCGGTAGAGTGTTGGCCGGTGGGTGGAGGAAGTGTGTCGCAATGGCGATAATTTTTTTTATTTATTTTGGCTGTGCAGATTGGTGGTGGGGTAGAGATGGATTAGATTAGATAAGATTAGATCACGCTTGCGTTGGTGTGGGGCTAAGGGGTTGACTTCATCTCGTCGGTTCCTGGGGACGCGACGCTCATGTAGAACATTTGCAAGTGCACGTCACTGTCTACAAATGCATCTCGGTGCAAGCCTAGTCTTTATGGCTCAGCTTAATTTAGGAGCCGCGCTGTTTCTGTACTGTTTCTACTCTACATCGTCGTAGTCTTAGCTGATGATTCGTAGACGGGTAATTGCATGTCAGCTTGTCCATGTCATAGTATAGACATCGGATAAGCACATAGACAATACAAAGTAGACCTACTCATCGCTTATCCCGACGGGATCTCGGGCTATGTCACTCGGTGTGGCCTATGCTTGGGAGTCGCAGAGTCTAATTTCCTGGAAGACAAGGTTACAATTCCAAGTCTGACTAGTACTTTCGAAGCTTCCATACTTCCATCTTTATCCTTTTGAATTCTTCAAGTGCAGTGATGGATGGAAACTTGCTTCCAAACCCGCAGAAGTTCAAGTTTGATTCTCAAAGAACAAGTCCACAGTGTTTAACCTCTTTCTTATCAGTCTCTTAACAACGTACGAGCTACTACTGAACAGTTCATTTTGAGGTCCATAATATAGCCTCGTATTCTCTCTTTCCATATTCTTAATAGTCAAGTCACATAGATGTGCATACTATGAGAGATATGGAGCCTTCCCAAGAAAATCTCGGTAAGCTAACATCCTCCTGCTCTCTGTTGTGTACTGATGGAATCGACAGAGGGCAAGGCATCAACAGTACATGTACCGATGTCGCTGTCTCTAATCTCAACTTTCCGATGGACCAAGATCTCAGCTTCCTCCCAGGTGCTTTCACGTCCATGTCCATTACGCATAATCAATCCTACAATAATGTTGATGGCGAACATATATCGAACTCGAAGTTCCCGAAAAAAAGACTTGTAAGAAAAAAGGCGTGCCAAAAAAGGAGACACTACAAATCTGCGACCGGAGCAGGTGTGCAGAAACCAAAGGGTAGTCGACCTATCATGGAGGCGATTATGAGAGCACGTCGTGGGATACAGGCCAGGAGGGGGGCTGGGCGCGAAGCTTTGCTCGAGGGGACAACTGATGCGGAGTCTCACGAGCTTCCAGTAGGGGCTTCCGCTCATAGTGGGAAACAGGCCAGGAGGGAGGCTGGGTACGAAGCTTTGCTCGAGGGTACAACTGATGCGGAGCCTCACGAGCTTCCAGTAGGGGCTTCCGCTCATAGTGAGAACGTTCACAAAAAGAGACGAGCTCGAAGAGCTTTAAGAAGGGAGTCGGCAGCATTTTGCGCATTGCTGGGTCGGATGAGTTTGACTGAGAAGCCGAATGGTGGTGGTTTTCATGATGGCTGCGGTTGATACTAGTTGGAGTTTTATTGATTGGGAATGTCGGCGACTTTCAGTATACGAGTAGCCGTTTCATGAGGTTACGGAAACGGAACGCGTTATACTATGGTATTATTGATGTCGTTGAATTTACTCTTTTCGCACCATTTAATGCGATTCTCTCTTTGAGCAGGATCTGGTCTCTGCTTATCTTTTTCACGCTTTGCGGCGCAGTGGCTTTCTCTTGCATGTGTGTCTGTAGTTACTTCGCCTTCTTTCAATTGCGGCTCAGATTGTTATTTATTTATATCCACCATTCTTGATTCACTAAGCTTTCCGTCGTTTGCATTGATTAGTTGCTGACTGCACATCTAACTCCTGGATAAATTGCGTGTTTCGTCCTTCATCCACGTGGCTCTTATATGCAAGCTGTTTACCAATCTTGCATCTCGGTGGGCCGTTGCTAGAAGGCCTGGGACTGGACGGTCTTTTTTTAATCTCTCTTTACTAAATTACTATCCATCTGTGATTGTGGCGCTCATTCATGATTGGGTGATCCAAGGCTTTCGTAAGAAAGAAGCAGCAGACAAACCGAGGTGCCCTCATTTCCACAATTGATTGTCGTCATAGAACATGGAGCATCAAGTGGCCCAGGAAATGAAGTTTTAATTTGCCGTATCCCTTAATATTGGCGGTTATGGAAAGCTTCAATCTTCCTGCGTCAAAGTTCTTTTCCACCAAAATCTTTACCCCAAAATAAAACCAAGACTGCTTACATCCTCCATATCTCCAAGCACGCGACTAAAAAATGAGTGCCGCACACCCTGAAACCCCCCTCCTCATCGTCCCCCAATCCCAACGCTATCGCTACGGCCTCGGCAACGAGGTAGAAATCATAGCAACCAACCAACACGCGAGTATCTGCCTCTTCGATGAAAGTCTCAGCGAAGGCCATCCAGCCACGCGGAAAAACATCTACCCTCCTACATGTCCCGAGCTCGAGCGCTTCTGGCCAAGAGCTCTTCAACAGCCAATTTCCAATTTCCTGTCAAGCATGCCAATTGTCTCGCAGCATTGCTGGACAATCAATGTTTGTAGAATGGGCTTTGAGACGGAAGCATTGGATAATCCGATTGTGATTCGGTTTACTTTTGCTTGTGGTGATGTGGACGATGAGTTGGCCTGTCGGATTGTGGAGGGCATTGAGGAGCTTTTGGTGAGGCAGGGCTGGCCGGGTGAGAAGTAAGTGGTTTGTGATCTCGTCTTCTCTGGTCTTGGTTTGAGATGCTGATTTGTTATTTGGGATAGGATTTATGTCGATGTTTGTCGAAAAATCGTGGTCGAGAGCGCGACCTAGAGGATGATTTCAACGAGGGTTTGGTGAATGTTTGTTGTTTTTCGGAGAAAGGGAGTTTCAGGTCAGTAACCTGGAGGGCTATCTGTCTGGAAGGAGAGATGTTGTGTATATCCACTTGAAGATCTCGGCAGCGAAAAGGTCATGGCAGATATTTTGAAGATCTCTGAAGAGCCTTTACACGATTTAGATACTGCGAGATGTTGAAGCTATCTAAACACAATATATCTAGCAGAGCCCAGAGCTTCGTAGAATATGAAAGTCTGCCTATCTTCTTTATTGAAATACTGTATCATGTTGGTAATTACGACTTCTCATTCTCGGGCAGCCAGAACGATAACTTTGCATCTCTAGGACCGAGATCGCTTTACTTGATTCAAGATGCAAGATTCGCTATACATTCGCTATACATTCGCTATACATTATATCGAGAAGGAGAAGAAGGAAAACGAGGAAAGCACGATGGACTTCTTTCCTTCTCCATGCTTACCGTGCGGGTTATCTAATGTTCCATACTCCCGGCGATACCCATGATCTCCTGGTTAGCAAATATTCACTTTCAATTTCTGGTACTTAATCGGATACAAGAAAACGAGAAGAATGAAATCGATTCGGTTGCGTGCAGGACTTCTACAGTACTTACTAAATCATCTTCGGCCTCTGGAAAAAGCAGTCTTGTTGCTGATACTTCATCCACATCTTGTTGCGTTGTCATTCTCCGATATCTAGCAACCCTCTCTATTGATGCTTTTCCACGGATAACATACACACACAGACTTATTATTAGAATTATGAGCTCTCAGTAGGTCTCAGGGATTCATTCTGTATCGCAAACGCACAACAAACCAGCAAACTCTTCCCAACTCACCATGGGTTCAACGCTGGAGAGTCCGCAACCAAACGAAAAGCAAGAGTGCAAGGTAATGTTTCACTTCATAAGACATGCCGAGGTGAGTTATAATCAAGTTCCATCAATTTTCGAAGTAGGGAGCTCATCAAGTATCGTCCTAGGCTTATCACAATGTCACCGCAATAGTCAACAGATGGCACATCGCAGACCCCCCACTAACCCCCAAAGGCATCAAACAATGCGCAAAACTGAAAGAAGCCCTACCAAAAGACCTCAACGTCTCTCTGATTCTCTGCTCACCCATGATGCGCACCATGCAGACCGCTCTGCACGTTTTCGATGAAGTACTAAAGAACGAAGCAGTCCGACTTCTCGCCGTTCCCGACTTGAGAGAATGGGGTGGAGGCTACTCAGGTACAGGGTTGTCTTATGATAATATTAAATCAAATCCAGCTCTGAGTCGCGTGGATCTTGAAATGGTACCTGGTAATTGGCACGTCAATCAAGAGCAGTTTGGAGACAAGAGCCGCGCTACAGCCCTCAGGAATGATCTTTTTGAGCTGGCGATGCAGATACAGAGGGGAGAAAATTCCGTTTGGCCCACTTGTGGAAGAATTTCGGCGTTGTTTGAATGGTCTTCGAACAACATACAGAGTCCGTATGAAATAGCTGTCGTATCGCATGCAAAATTTCTGGAAGCTGTTCTCGATATACCTTGTGGTTTGTGCTCCTCCTTCATTCCAATTGCCCTGCATAAAAATGCATCACCATGCTAAAGAGTGTGTCTTCGCAGGAGACGGGTTCTTCAACGGGAACATGAGGAGTTATGAATTCTGCAGCAGTGTTGATGAGAATGGAAAGGAGTCATACAAATTTCTCCAAACGATCGACAGCGTCAAAGATCCCGTGGGCAGAAGCCCCATCTGTGTTAATGCCGACAATGCCACGGATGCGAATTTGCGTATGGTAGATGGCATTCCTGATTTCATAACTCTACACAGCAAGCTCAAACGCCAGACCGCCGAGACACGCGCAGGCACGCTCGATAAGCTATTTATTGAAGCGAGAAGATTTCTTACGAAGGCACGTATGGAGGAGCAATCAGTTAGGCGGCTGAAGTCTCAGATATGGCAGTTTGAGAGGAGGGTGGACAGTCTGTTCTTAGAGGATGAGGAGAAAGTTAAGCAGACAGAGCGGAATTATTGGATGGGGATGCAGCGCAGAAATCCAATAATGTATGAGTATATTGGGCCAGAAGCGGTAGAGTTCAATAGACCTCTGCATCCGTGGCTGGCGCCAGTTACAAATGAGGAGCAGGAGCAGGAGCAGGATGTAGTCGCTGGTTGGGAGGGGAAGGTTAAGAAATGGATGGAGGAAGAGGACCATCTGATGGAGGGGGTCACAGAAGTTGGGTCCAAGAGCGAAGAGACTGCAATTCATGGGTGGGGGATATCAGTGCGGAATGAGAATGAGGAGAGAGTAGGTACGAGCTTGAGGGAGCTGAACGGAGATAAAATTGGAAAATCCGTCGAGGATAAGAATTTGAACAGGAAAGCGAGCGATAACTGCGACAGGATGGACATTGTCGAAGACTGTATCGTTGATGTTGTTGAGATTGGGGACGAATATGCTCAATAATAATAGTGTGAGCTGGTACACCTATCTGCTTCGGAGTGTATGAGGACTGGATGGTTAGTTTGTCTTATGGAATACCTTCATCATTCTCGCTGTCGGGATCGAGTTGCTACTTTTGTAACACACTCTGGTTGTCTGAAGTTGGCAAGAACAATCAGTATAATATTATCGATGTTATCATTTAGCTAAAGGTTATAGACAGTGAGCAAATACTGGAGGTAAACGCAGGTATATGAATGTGCACGAAATTACGATACAACTCAACAGCCGCGACAGCTCGAACTTTTCAGAGTGGCCATAACAAAAGTATCACATGTATAACTTGTGATAATATGACTAGGTTTCAAGAATTTCAAGTTTCAACATCTTATCATATATATCCAAGTCCATTCCAACCCCAGCCCCGAAACACAAAGCAATAAAAATATAGCGTAAAAATAAGTGAACAAGAAATAGCAATAGACACAATGAAGCGATAGTGACACAGGCTCCGGCCAAAAGAGAGAAAAAAAGATATGTACAGGAAAACTACGGATATAACATCCGTAAGAGCAAATATCGAAAGATTGAAAACACACAAACCGCCGCCACCTGCCTACTCCAGCAACTTTGCTAGACCTGACCTGGAGAACCCCGATACCCAAATTTTGCTCAAGAGGGGTTGCACTGCGAGTACCAAACACTATAAACGGTGCACGTAGTGCCCGCCACACAAACGGTTCCACCGGTCCAACCCGACCCACCGCACTGATTCCAGGCACCCACCAAACTGCCCGTCGTGGTGGGGGTCGCGCTCGTTGTCGTCACGGTCGTGAGGGTCGTCCCCGGCAGCGTGACCGTCGTCGTCGTGGGCGGCGGCGTGCTCGCCGGGTTGCCCAAGTCGCTGTTCACGGCGTCGAGGAAGCCGGCGTTGGCGTACAGCTGGCTGATGTCCCACATCATGACGCCGCCGAAGCTGGAGAAGCTCTTGGCGTAGGCGATGATTTGGGCGAGGGTCGCGCCGGACGCGTAGCCCGACCCGGCGGCGCCCGTGTTGGCCGGGATGCCGAGCATGACTTTGACGTTGGGGTTCAGCGAGACGGTCTTCGCCCAGGTGTCCCAGGTGGCGAAGTTGAAGTTGTTCTGCGTCGAGGTGCCGGGCACGAAGGATTGCAGGCCGCAGTAGTTGTTGTAGAATTGCACCCAGATTACGTCGAATGAGACGGCGCCGGCAAGCATGGGCCCGTCGGCGGCATCGGGGTAGGGACATTGCGGTGCGGCGGATAAGATCCATTGTTTGGATGTATTGGCGTTCATCAAGGAGCGCAGCTGGTTGGCAAAGGCGGGCATGTTTGATACTGTGGTTTCGAAGTCAAAGTCGAATCCATCAACGACAGCCGTGCCGAATGGGCGGACGGCGGATGATGAGTATGGACCAAACCAGCTCCAGACATTGTTCGCAGCTGTGACGGCCGCAGCTGTGGAGGAGAACCCGCCCTCGGTGTAGGTGGCACCACCAATAGAAAGGAGAATGGTCTTGCCATACGTCTTCTGGCACGTAGTGATATCGGCTCTGAAGGAGGGGTCAGCGAATGCATATATAAGCTCTTGCGGTACTCACTCAAGCTCGGAACAGTAAAAGAGAGTCGAATCCGAGATAGCCGTACAGACATTACCCTGATTGGCGAAGTTCAGAACAGGGTTGGTAACGGAGACCATGAAAGCCAGAGGGATAATCTATAGCACAATCATAGTTAGACTCAGTCGTGATTATGTATACGAGCTAGAGGCGTACATCAATCTCCATGTCTGCCGATCTGTTAGCAATATGTTCGGACGAGTGAGATAGACTAAGCACGTACTTGCACAGTAATAAGACAGTCTTTGCTGGACTAGCGATCCAGAGGACTGGCCGTATGAATTTTGACCTAAGTCTAGATGAGCATGAAGATTTCCAGTATCAGCGCGGGGCAAGTATTACCCCAATACACAGCGACGTTGCTGGAAGATGAAGAACTGAATCCTGCAAATGCCGCAGGTAGGCAAGAGAGAAGGCCCAAGCAAGGGGCAATTTTCTTTGATAAATACATGATTGAAGCGAAGTAGAAGAGATGCTCTAATCTATGAAAGGACAGACTGAATCGAGAGTGCTAGCACTGGCTGATGAATGTGTTTCTTCGTTTCGAAAGGTTTCTCAAAGCTTTTTATACACAATGTCTCGCCGACGAGAACGCGAAGGCGTCTTCTGAGCATTTTGCAAAATGTTACCTCGCCCTGCTACCATCACTCGCAGTACTCTGTCTCGTTGCCATCTTCCATTCCATCTACTGGTCCCAGATACCCAGATCGAGTGTTCACAAGTCAAGCGGGCAAATTCGATAATCTCCAGGTGTTGGGTTACGCAACCCACCATTCCAAGCGCTCGAGAATTCGATAGTGCATTTTTGGGCAACAGGCGGAATAAAAGTCTTGCCGGAATGGCTAGGTGCCATGGTTGTCTGTCTCCTGAAGAAGAAGTCATCCTCACATCTTGTGGGAAGCCCACGAGTCTGCCGCCCTCCTCTAGACAGCAATCTCGGTATGGTGATCCAGTTGGAGACGGAGTCTGTCCTGTTCATTGCCACAAGAGCAGATAAGAAAGAGATTAAGGAGCTCTGGAAGAAACAATCGCGGTTGACGTGCATGAAAATGGCAGAAGGAACTACCTTTTGCCGGCACATGCAATTTCATACATACAGATAATGCAGAAGGTAACGTGTCAAGGGGCTACAAACTGCCCGGGCGATCGCCAGGGGTTGAAGATTGCCGACAACATACACTAACTCCACGAGCCATTGATATCGAGGAGCAGAGCCGGGATAGCGAACCCAGCGTCTGGGTATAAAGGAAATGATGATCTATTAAGCCTCAAAAAGTAATCATAGAACGAGTATTGTAACGTTACTTGATAGGATTGCTATCGAAGGGAGTTCCCAAATGATAGCTTTATTGTGCAAGGGATAGGACCAGTCGTCGCAATTGTTTCATGAGCTCCAATTTAGGATCATAAGACTTTCTATGCTGGAGTAAATGATTTGAGCAAATGATTTCATCTTCATCTCTAGCAGCGATAAGGAGACAAGTAGCGTGCAGTGCCAAAGATAAAGGATTCCAATAAGTGAGTGTTGAAAATGTCACCCTGTTGTCTCTTGTGACACTTTGCGGGCCGAACCTCGGCATCGATAAAACCTAGCCATTTTAGGTAGGTTGATGTGCCCCTTATTTCACCCCGCCATGTCAGATCTTTGTTCCTGCGTGCCAAGTCACGAATTGTTAGCCGACAGATTTCAAGAATCGTTTGGAAAATGTTAGCTATATGATGGTTCTTGCTTCCTAGTGCTGCACTTTCATGATAAAGAGTATTGCAATTTTACTAGATGCCGCTGTGGTTCAGCAGTCCATGCTGAGGGATGGAGAAGTATTGCACAGAGAAGAACGATTGTATGATGCTAACTATGTATTCAGACGATGGATTTATACTTGATGGGTTTCCTGCTGTTGATTCGTACGTATATGGCAACGCAGCCCAAGATAACACCGAGAAACAATCCTTTTTCCATAAGAGAGTAACCAACGACGGTTTCAGCAGACTCATGTTCTTCTTCCTTTGGAGTACCAACAACTGGGGTGGCTGCAGTTGGGGTAGCAGTTGGGACAGCAGTGGCGACGGGAGTCGTAGGTTCTTTGAGTGGCTCTTCAACCTCTTGCATACCGGGTTGAAATTCGGCGATACCGTATTCATCTGGTTCGCAACAAGTTAAGACGAATCAGCAATCCTCCCAGTCATTGATGCCGCGGAAGGAGACTAGTCTATAGTTCCACATGGATACCTTCTTCTGGCACAGGGAGCTCGCCACTCTCGGTGATCTTAACTGCGACAGCTGGCCTGTCTCCTTGTGCTTTTTGTACGTTCTCAATTGCTTCTACAACTTCGTAACCCTCGAGGACCTCGCCGAAGACAACATGTCTGCCATCGAGATGTCTGCACTACATTTAGCGATAGTTAATTAATTGGATTGTAGAAGATAGCTTACCCAGGAGTAGAAGTAGTGATGAAGAATTGAGAGCCATTGGTATCTTTTCCGGCGTTGGCCATGCTGAGGAGTCCCTTCTTGGAGTGCTTCAACTTGAAGTTCTCATCTGGGAACTTGTCACCGTAGACTTGCAGCTATTAGCAACCCTCGCATAGAACCACGGAACGCAGAACATACTCGATTTTCCACCAGTTCCATCACCTCTTGTGAAATCGCCTCCTTGAATCATGAAGTTCTTGATAACACGGTGGAAGGTAGAGTCCTGGTATCCGAAACCCTTTTCACCAGTTGCCAAAGCTCTGAAGTTCTCTGCGGTCTTTGGGACAGTCTTGCCGTAGAGACCCATCACGATGCGGCCCATAGGCTCATCGCCATGGCTGACATCGAAGTAAACCTTGTGGGTAATCTTTGGACCCTTGGCAGCTTGAGTGTTCTGGGCAAAGAAAACACAGGTAACTGTGATAAGTAGCGCAAACGCTACGATGCGTTGAAAAGCGGACATTTTGGGTAGTCAGTCAATTGTTGACAATTGAGAAATTGCTTTAAGGAAGTTGGCAATGTCCCAATGGTAGATATGAAAGGAGACAAGAGGAGGGGAGGTGGAGATCGTTTCGGAGAGGTGTCGACAACCGGACCCCGGCTTTCACGTGCAGCCTAGCATAGGTCCGTGCACAATTGTTCGTGAACGACATTTCGAAACTTCATGAAAAGGCCGTTAAGGAAAGATTCGAGGGGATTGAGCCTCTCACGATTCAGACGACCACAGATTCTTAGCCATGGTATGAGCAAAAAGAAATTGCTATTCCAACAGTACTAATTTTGTCATATAGGTTCTCATTCTCGGAATCAACTTTCCCGAAAGGAACTTGATTAAGGTAGGTTCCCCCTCCAAACAGTGAGCATTGGACATAAAACCAACACCTAGCAGAAATCTCTAGAGACATTTTACGGCCTAGGACATGAAACATCATCGCGGATGTTAGCAAAGTTATACATTCATCCCCGAGCAACCGTTGGTTCTTTATCGAACAAAACTCAAAGTGCGATCACAGCCGAGCTGTCCAAATTAACCATCGAGACTGCTCTGAGACGAAAAATCCAAGAAAATATCCGGAGGCTGAGAGCTATGGGTACATATAGAGGACGAAGACATGCAATGGGTCTGCCGGTGCGCGGACAAAGGACCAAGAGTCAGGTACGTAAATACTGGGAGTGGTGCGGGGTATAGTTTGGTTCGGTCACTGATTGGAATAGATTATGACGGCAAGGAAACTCAACAAGGAGTTGAGGAAAGGATAGATATTGTATATTATTGGTGTATTTGTGCAAACAAGGTTGCATTGCTGGCGTATAAGTGGGCGGGATGGAAGGTCATACGCACTCGAGAACGAAACCATGACCGGTTTATCATAAGGATGGCAGGATATACTGCATATAGATGTCTCAAGATAGCGCTGCAAAGTATGTATGATCACAATACTTTCTGATGCGGCCTTTTGGGTGGGAGCCTCACAAGACTTCATACATCAACGTGCCATAGTAAATCGGCTGCTTTGTCCTCAGGTGGCAGTCCCTCAGATATTACCTTACGAATACCAGTCAATACCATAGTCATGGCATTGGTAGTAATCCAGCATCATAAACGAGTCATTTAAGGTATATTTGAGTGTTCTTGGTATGTCATTCTTGCTCTGCACAATTTACTAGGCATTTGAAAATCGTTAGCTACATTTCATTATAATTCAGATCTTTGCGACTGGAAAGGGACTCGAGCAGGGCTCCAAAGTCAGTGGAGCATTGCATCGCTGTGCTGTTCAGTTACGCTGGAGTCACTTAACGGCGATGATTGCAAATCCTGATTGGAAAACGAAAGTTTGTTAAATACGAGTGAACAATCAGATAGGTCATGAGGATTCTCAAACACAACTGGCAGTTGGGATGATGGACAGCTGCTGCAAGAAGATCTTGATTTAAGCGTCTATGGATGCGCATATCTATAGTAAATATTTCGCAGCAAGGAAAGGAGAAGAAGATGAGAATGTGATATGATTCAGCCTCCAAACAAGCTGCCCAACAAATAAACGCTGTACTGAATAGCTCCGTCCTATCACCGATGCTTGTTACAACCCCGATATAGCTTCGCGCCCGCAACCTGCTCCCCACGATACGCTGGTGATATCTTCCAATTTCTATTACGTAACGAAACGTCCGATCTCCATCTTCACAAACGATATCATGGCAGCAGCACCCGGTTGTGATGCCCACATATCTCACTGTGGACTTCTATCTCGGGTTAATGGAGCCATCTTCTCAATCTGCTTCCGAGCTGTCCTTCGCGATCTAGTCTGCTTTGCATATCGCATCCTCTACCAGCCTCATCGTGGAGCTATCCCCGAGCAAGAGAGGTACCTTTCTTATTAATAATAGTCGGTCGAGGAATTTTTCTTGTGCTCTTCACACCCTCCTCGTTTTTCACCTCATCATCTCTAAGATCAGTAGCATGCTTTCGTTTAGCTCGTGCCTCTGTCGCGAAGTTTGTCCTTGGCTCAAAGACGTCAATTTTGGCAGCGCCTCTTCTGTTCGTCTTCGGGTTGTGGGCAATAGGAATGACTTTTGCGCGGCTGCTCGTAGCCTTCTTGCGCAAATTATCTCTTGGCTGGGCTTTTTTGGTATAGTTAGGAGGAAAAGTCTCTTCGAATCCTGGCCCCAGCTTATTATGACCGTCGTTTTGAAGTGGCTCGAGGGGTTTGGCTTGATTTGCTGTGGGACCTTCGCAGAGACGTACGTTAGTATTATTGAAATGTAGAGTTGGATCGAAGAGCTCACCTCTCCGCGTTACATCCCTAGCAGGCGATCCAAATGGAGCAGTCCCATCGCTTACGTACTTTGCTCCTTCGATCTGTGGTCTTTGGGGAACATGTGGTGGCATGGCTTGTGGGACTGGTTCGTCTTGATAATCTGGATCTAGTGACCACGAATATACTATATGCGGCTTGGCTGAAGGCCGTAATGACGGAGGCAGTTCGCTCTTCGTGGCAGCTTTTATCGTGGCTCTTCTTTCAATAGTCCCACCAATCCATTTATATACTTTCCAATGCTCGGCACGCTCAGGGGGAAACATTCTGCGATTATTTTCGTCCCGTGGAGAATGTGCAAATGATGGTAAGCTGGAATATAGGTAGGAAAACTCTTGGTTTAATAGAGTTTTTACGGCGTTGTTCTGACTGCCATAGTTCATTGAGGAAGATGTGGTGATTTGTGGGAGGTGAATATGAGCGTTATTCACGAAGTAGATCGCTGAAATGCGATTCGTGAACCGAAGAGGCGAATGTGAAAGAAATGATTTTGATAAAAGATTTGACTGAAAAATTTGAAAGTGATTAACAGCGATTGTGGGTCGTTCCTACTGCACACGTAAATGAAGTGACAACATTCCCTTTTTCGTCTGAAGTTGAGTTTGATCAACCGAGTGAATAGGCCAGCTGGTTTTAATACCCATATCAAGATTGTTTTGTTTAGAGTGCGTACGTGTGCCAAATGAACCGCGAATGCCCACTAGAACTATATAAGCAGGCACAACAGAAATCCAATTCACTATGCAACTAATGAGCAACGTCATCACAAGAACAACTGCTTGTTGAAGTCTACGAAGTCTTCTGTATATGTATTAGATGTAACAAATGTCGTAGGAGTGTTCGATGAAACTATTGTAGGTTCTTTTTTCACACGACTCGATGGTGATAGCTTCACATTCGCCTAAATAGGAGTACGATGACTGAACAACAGACGTGGACACTCCTCATGTACTGTAGATTCCTGACAATCAAACAAATCGTTTTGATTCTTGAACAAGGGATATTCTATCAATGCATGGAACTTCCCACCACAGCTGTAATAAACAGACGTCCTAGGCAACAGTCACACAGAACAACTAGTTACAACAAAACAACAGTTTTCTTGTTCCAGCTCCCATTCACCAATCAAATGCGACACATGTTACTCTGCCGTATAGATAGACAGTATAGACATGCCATGAACAGATGAATTATAACGGCTACAGGAGAGTTAATACAACAGTTATCCCATCTCCTGTAAGAATAACTCATTAGAAATTAATATAATTATCGCTGCATCAATAGGCCTCCTACCCTCAGAATCTACTCCATAATATACTCAACGCATCAAGAATCAACTATCACCATAAGCATCATGGCGACCGAGAAGCCTACAAAAGCACCTACATCAACACCAACAGCACTAGGTACCATGTCTCAAGCACTCGAACTCTCCCAGCTGTTCCGCCTAACCGAAACAGTCCTCGCTGACTTGCAAGCTCATCTCCCCTACTTTCGGTCTCTCGGCAACCCCACCATCCAGCTCCTCACAACCTACACGTACCAACTCTCCGACTTCACCGAATGGCTACATAAAGGTGATTTCACCAAAAGTCCCGAGTACCAGAATAGCAATCTCAATCCCAATCCTAAACTTGGTAAAATGCACCATGAAGAAGCTGACATTCTGGCCATCGCCTGCAAGCTACTGGAAGATGTGGAAAAGGAAATCTCCAAGAAAAAGCGACCCCATTATGTGAACCAAAAACTGATAAATGAGATAAACAGACTTATGGGGTTGCTTTATGAGGTCAAGAGGGATGTGGAGAGGGAGATTGGGGATAAGGGTATGCTTCATCTTCCTAGAACAGCAGGATCGAATGAGGAAACAATGCTGATGAACGAAATAGGTTTGCGGCAAAATGCATCACTGGATCATTTGGCCGAAGTAGCAAGTCATGCTGGGCCGCTTCCTGACGGTGAAAAGAAACCAGACGGAGCAAATACGCAAGGAGCACCATCTGAATCTATTGGTGAGATACCAGCTTTTGCGTTAGTATCAAGACGCGTCACTCCTAAGCTGGCTACCCCAAAGCGAAGAGGTTGGCCTAGAGCTGCTGCGAAGAGATCAAGCAGTGCTAGACCACTAGTCGCTGATCAAACCCAGCGAGAAGCGAGTCAAGTGGCGACTACTAGCCGTCAGAGAAAAGCACAAAAACTTCCACTAGGGCTAATTCCTAGACGAGTACCCCCCAAGAAACCACTACCCAATCATCCAGTCAAGTCGAGTCTCTCTTCAGGAAGCCAACTGAGCCCTACCGCCCCTTCTCAGCCACCTACTTCAGCTTCATCTGCTGCCTCAATCCATCCACACCGAAGCCAAACTCAACCACTGGGCCCTGACCATACAAGCACTGTCACCCCACAGCGCCCCCTTCCCCCATACGAAACCATCTTCGCACCCCACCCCAACCGCGCCATGTCCACCAACCCATCTCTCATGCAAGGCAGGATCATCCCAACATCTCTCGACACACCAGATCACTCGGCTCCTCGATCCGCGCTACTCTACTCATCCCCCTACGCGCCAAACAATGCCTCCCAAAGACCAAACACACAAGCATCATTCACTGGGGATGTTCTTCACTCTCACAGATACCCACAACCGGCCCCAGCCAATCTCCAACGCATCTCCTCCACCAACGCAGAAGTCCAGTCCGCGCCCGGGAATCTACAAAACACAGGTCGAGGGCAACTGATACATCATCACCTAGTGCATCATCACCACCACCATCATCACTATTACCACCCTCAATCATTCCCACATCCCAACCAGCACATACCTCCCCCCAATACATCTCGAAGCCCCCAAAGCGCCCCGCATCCTCAACAGAGCAACAACTCCAGCCGACCACCGCCAGCTCAAGCGCACCCCCCTCCATCCAACCGTTCTCTCCCTTACGAGAAACTTCCCGCGGAATCTACATTTGCCGAAGCTGCGACTAATTCCGTGGGAACGGGGAATCGGTCCGATTCACTTAAAGCTCGTTATCGTATGCCTACAGCCATGCCGGCTCCTGTTCGGGGAGGAAGAGGGGAGTTGATAGTGATCGATGATGAAGTGGCGGAGGACGAAGAGGATCAGGAGTAGACCATATGAGGGGAGGACTGCAGGAATGAAGCGGGAAATGGTGGTAACGAAGTGGAATATGGGGGGGTTGCCAGCGACGAGTATTTCTCAATATACTTAGGCAAGAGTAGAGTACAGTAGTAACCACAAACCAAATTAAAATTCATCCAGGATGCCACCCCCCAAAAAAGTGCTGTAGTGAAATATCATCCTCAAATAAAATTTTCGACTAAATCCGAGGAAAATTGAATCTTCCATCATTGTTCAAGTGCTGTCTGTTACAGTACAGTATCGGCCAACTGTTTTTTTTTGCGCAGAGAGAGACTTTTGCATATCACCAAAAATTGTACATACAGTATATGCTACAGTACTTGTGGGCAGGTAGGGAAAAGGCTTTCATACAAACCAACTCCATCAACTCTATTCATCAACAATTACTTCTTAATGTCTAAATTTGACTTAAAACAATAATATGTTTAAGTTCTTAATTTCCAATCGACGCTTGAAAAATTAGATATATGATGAGTGTAATAAATATACCAGGCATCAGAAATCCGAAGTTGGCCGCATAGTTAGTACACCCATCTACTGGTGATTTACGGCATGGATGACAATCGCATGTGCAAGCTTACGCGGTGCAGTAGAACACAACTCCCAATCATAGCCTGTCACTTTAGGTCACAACACATTTCGTCATATTCAAGTCCAAGTAAACTTATTTGTGTGGAAAGACTTTGTATTGATATCGAACTTCTATCAATCCGATTATTCCTTCCTCCATCATGTGAAGCAGATCAATCATTCTGCCTGCTGGCTAACATGCCAGCGTTTTGGGTCCCAGTCTCAGTCTCAGCCTGAATGGACAGGAGCACTTCCGAATGCCATTGGCGATCAATGAGAACAAGCACCAACTCTTCCTCATGTGAGAAGAGAAATGCCTATTCTAACTTTTTGTGCCACTGTCGTAAATCGATTCGTAAAAAGACACCCCATTCGCAGATGATGGGAGAAAAATGAAAAGTTTCGAGGAAAGCCATCGATTCAGCTCTCGAATGATATCCTTCCTTTCTATGTGCCATCATGAAACCTTAGCACATCAAGAAGAAAAACTCAAGAAGATGAACCCCCACTTTTATCTAATCTAGAAAACGAAGCAAAAAAATGCAAGAGAAAACAAACAACGAAGATTTGTGCAAGATCTTCATCGGTGGAGCCCTCTATGACCTAAATTCATGATAGTCGTCATAAGAAAGCTGATTTTCGGAGAACATAACCGTCATAATGCGTTCTTGAAAGACCCAGGTAAAAGCTTTTACCACCACCCACTTCCCAGGTATAAAAAAGCATCATGACCGGTACGCCGTAAAGTGTTGACATCTCATGCAGTCTGCCCAGTCGCCCTTAATCTATATGGGTATCGAGACGAGGCGACAGACAGCCATAAACAAAAGACTAGTTCTATCATATGCCGATCAATGGCCGAAACCACGTTTAAAGTCGGCTCTATCGCATAAATGCAAAAGCTAACTCATCTCGTGATGTGGCGCCACCAGAAAATCGTGAAAAGTGCTGAATAATCCGAAGTAAAGCAATGTGCCGAACCGAGAAAAACAAAAATTAGAGAGAAATAGACAGCGAAGTACTGACAAAGAGATGTGGCTCTTTGCCTACTTGCAAGAACGACCGTATTCTGTGTCTGGTATATACCAGAAGGGAGGTAAAGACCATAAAGGAACACAGAAGGGAACCTGTTGCTTTACCACCATGATTGTCCACCACCAGCTGATGGATTTCCGTATCCTCCTCCGCCATATCCTCCGCCACCGCCATAGGATGGAGGTCCACCGTAGGCAGCTGGGGGAGGTGGGCCACCGAATCCTCCTCCTCCACCTCCTCCACTGTAACCGCCTTGAGATGGTGCTCCACCAAATCCACCACCACCGAATCCTCCTCCACCACCATTGTTATTGAATTTTCGGAAGTCACGGTTGGCTCCGTTACCACGACCACGACCTCCTCCTCCAGATCTTCCACCACGACCGCCACCGAATCCGGAACCCTCACGAGCAATGTTCTCAAGGAAGGAAGGAACTTCTTGATTGGCTTCCTTCAAAAGTTCGATGAGATCACGAACAACACCACGATTACCACGGTTGAAGAATGCAGTAGAGATACCAGTGTTACCTGCACGACCAGTACGACCGATTCTGTGAACGTAGTCATCGATGTCAGTTGGGAGATCGTAATTGACAACGTGAGTCACGTTGGGAATATCAAGTCTGAATGATAAAAACATTAGCGCCTGTCTACGTGTAGATAGCATGGATGAAAACTTACCCTCGAGCGGCCACAGCCGTAGCAACAAGAATTGGACAACGCCCGTTACGGAACATCTCTAGTGCACGCTCACGCTCACGTTGAGTGCGGTCACCATGAATAGAAGTGGCGGGGAAGTTCTGGTTAATCAAGAAGTCTGACAAGGAATCGGCCATACGTTTGGTTTCGACGAAGATAAGAGTGAGGCCAGGACCATGGGTGTGGAGAATGTCCAACAGAACAGAGCGCTTGTCAACATCCTCAACATATTCAACCTTTTGGGTGATGTTCTCAGAAGTGGAACCAACACGACCAACTGAAAGGAAGACGTAGTCCTTCAAGAAATCACGAGCAAGCATTTGGATGTCGCGGGGGAAGGTGGCTGAGAACATGAGAGTTTGACGGTTTTGGACACCTGGCATGTCTTCACCTTCAACAATTCGTCGAATTTGTGGTTCGAAACCCATATCCAACATACGATCGGCCTCATCAAGAACCAAATACTTGATGTTTTGGAGGGAGATACGACCACGCTCGATCAAATCGACAAGACGACCCGGAGTAGCAACCAGAAGATCGCAACCACGCTCAATTTGGCGAAGTTGAGATCCGATATCCGCACCACCATAAACGACGCAAGGGCGAACCCAAGATCGGTAGGCGAACTTGCGAGCTTCGTCGTAGATTTGAGAAACAAGCTCACGGGTTGGAGCAAGAATCAACGATGTGGGGTAGGCCTTTCGGGTACGACCGAAGCTACCAGCAGCGTTGGCTGGTGTTGGAGATGGTCCATTGATGAATGCCTGGGACAAGATTGGGAACAAGAAACCACCAGTTTTTCCAGAACCAGTTTGGGCACAAGCCATTAAATCACGGCCACCCATGACGATGGGAATGGAGTACTTTTGCACAGGCGTTGGTACTTTGTAGTGAGCGAGCTCGATGTTGCGGATCAAATGATCATCCAAGGGTGGGTTGGTGAATGTAAGGACAGGCTCGGGAACATCATGTCCGGATGCTTCGACTGGGATGTCATCGTATTTCTCGAAGTTGATACCAGTTTGTTGTTTGGTTGGGTCATCTGCAATACCGAAAAGCTCACGTTCGATACGTGGGTTGGCAGGTCCAGCGATGTGCTTTCCGTCGCGCCATTGTCCGTCTCCTCCACCACGAGCGGGAGTACCTCCGTGTCCGCCTGCTCCAGCGCCAGCATTTCCTCCCGCAGCGGGGTTTCCATAGGCGTTCTTGTTGAATGATGGTGGTCCTCCTCCAGAGTTCCAGTGGTTACCACCACCTCGAGGACCGCCATTGCGTGGGGTAAAGTCGGGGGCATTAGCCCAAGAATCGCCGCCAGCACGGCCATTTGCAAAACCGTTGCTAAAAACCAAAAAGTCAGTACAGCTGATGGTGAGAATTATAGGCGAGTGACTGCAACAAAGACTTACCCGTTGGGAGCCCATGCACTACCGTTCAGGTTGTTTGGTGCATTTGATGGTGGTCCACTTGGGGTTGGGCCGCCCATCTTTGCTCGCATGTGAGGAGGCATGTATGCGCGAGGCTCACCTCCGTTGAGGTTGAGACCGTTCATGTTGAGTTGGTCCGCCATATTGGATGAATCTCGTTGATCAAAACTGAGATCTGCGAGAATAACAAGTTGTTCTGTGAGGCGTGATCGACGGACGTATTATCGTAATATTAATCGACTGCTCGAAGTCGTTGTTCTGATAACTTTCAGCTCTCGTAAAAGACCGTGGGAATCTATTAGAGAACGTAGAAAGTCGAAGATAAAACTTGAAGATGTAGAAATCTAAGAACCGAAACGCGATGGAAACGATTAAAGAACAGGTGCGGTTGTTGCCTCCCGATTATCTCTTTATAAGAAAAGAGAGAGTGTTCTATTTTTTTTTTGGTAAGGAAACGTTCTGAGACAATCGATCGTGAACGTAACAACTCTGTTGCTTTTGAAGACCCTCGAAAGAAAAGAAACTTTCAAAGGCAGAAAAACGAAAAGAGAATGAGGTTATTCGTAAAGGAGGTAGGTGTTAAGAGTTTGTATGAGGAATTTGTATTTTTGGAGGAAAGGGTAAGGCTTTTAAGGAAGGAAGAGAGAAGTTTCATGGAAGGGTGAAAAGAGTTTCCAAGGGTTGGAGGCAAAAAAAAATCGAAAAGACGTTTAACCGAATATCGATAAGCGGCAAAGATAAACCCCACGCTATCCTCCATTAGGGCTCAGGGTTATGGCTTAGTGACTTGGTTATATCATTTTTAGATGCACGGAAAGGGTTCGAGGCGCTCAGAACAGGCGAGAAGGCGTTGGATGTTCGCTGCTTACAGCCCGTAGTGTACAGTAATACAATACAATACAATACAATACGGCTTGGAAGTGTTCGCTCTTCGAGACTGGATTGTGCAGTGTGCAGTGTGCAGTGTGCAGTGTGCAGTGTGCAGTCTTCAGTCCCAGTTTCCAGTCTCCGGTCTGCAGTCTCCGGTCTCCAGTCTGACTTGAACTGCCACATCATGTGCCATCATAGCGAGAACAAACGCTCTGTTGCTGGACTCGAGCGTAGGAGGGACCGGTGGATTGGTGTGCCCCCTGCTGTTGTGGACCACTCTGGCTGTGGTTATGGCTCCTTCGCATATTACTTCCAGTTACTTGTGGCTGCCTAGCGGGTACCCCGAATCATGAATCGTCCGACTAGGGAGATGGACTTTCTCCTGTATACACTCTACATACGTCGAGATGAATAAATCACCAGTCGATGGATTATCTCATCGATCAACTTACTTTGGAGATCTCATTCTGGCAAGTGTATGTATCCCCCCATTCTTTACTCTTCACCGCCATTAACTTCCGCTCGCTGATAGCCTCGTCCTTCGTAATGTGTATGTATGGTTGCGTACATGGATGAACAGGTAGGGCAAATCAATCCATGTGCCGCACACCAATGATTATACTTCAACCAATGACCGCACCGCGTCTTTTTCACGGTTTCGTCCATCCAACTCTCTGCTACGAGATCATGGCATCGATCACACCCACAAGGTGTCAAAACACTTTTCAATATCATGCATGTTACACAATCTTGATTTGTGTTTCATCTGCATCGGTAAGCATACGGCATTTGGTTTGTTCTATGTTTGGGGACTCTTTCTCCCCCCGGCTGATGGTCCTATTGGATGCCGAGAGTGACGAAAGAAACTTCCGTGCAGACATTTACTGTAGTATTTACGAGTAGTTCCGAGCAAAAGATAGGTAGGTGCTTGCGTCTAGCTCCGGCAGTCCTCTCATAGGCTTGATCAAACGTAAAGTTTGAGGTCGCATTGCCTACGACTTTTATTGCAAGATAGTACTTGTCTTCACGATTTGACCAGGGTGGTATATCACCCAACTAACCTACGCCGATGGTACCATACGTGAGAACGTAGTTCATGATAGTGATATGCCTCCTCAGAAGTCGCACTGCCGTTGCGGTGTATAAGCAAGAGTTTGGCCGCTTATGCGTCAGTATGCCATAGCGGTGATTGACGTATGACGCCACGGCATGGCAATCATATGAAACTACTATGTCAAGTAAAGGGGTAGGCTTCAATTTTGGATATAACCACCTCACGATGATTCAAGCTGACGAGTAGATGTGGATGAGACAACTTGGGGAAGCTGTGGTCAGTTTAGGCTTTGAATGGAGAAGCTGACCCCCACTTGGGGTGAGCTCCTACCATTGCCCTAATTAACACCATCTCCCCAATTTCCCCAGTTTCGACGATGATTACACCGCTGCTCGGTCATTATATGGATCGCCAATTCATGCCATTGATGCCACGCTATAATACATCCAGTTCCTCAATCATAGTTCATCCCTAATGTCATAAGATGTTCATCCTCTACTGTGCTTTCAGCAACCCTCTCACCTCGCCCACAATGTTGGCCTGTATTCTAAGGGCAAGGAATCCTCGCACTGTCATCAAACTCGATCTCTTTGATACCCTCTTTTGTAATCACCTTGACTACCATCCCTTTGAAGTCGATGGGTAACCGCCGCTTCAACTCATCCGTGCACATTCTGAGAACCTTCATTCCTTGCTCGAAATCAATGTCAGGGTGATGATGTTTATCAAGAATCGAAAGACAGTAGTATTGCGCGTAGCCATGAGCAGCATATGGAACCGGGGCAAGAGACGCCAGATAGTCGAGCCAGTATAACGAAGGCTTATCGGTGATAGGGTCGACACCGCCAAGGAGTAGGTTCACATTGTACGGTTTGCGGGAGCGAAGGGATCTGGCTAGTTCGCCACGAACAAAGTGTGCGACTGCAGACGGAGAAAGATCGATGTTGTTGCGCATGGAATATAACTGAGCGTTGGCTTGGATATATTCGGCGAATTGAACTGTTGAAGGTTGTGATCAGTAGAGTTCATGTAGGTGGACAGAAGGCACATACTGGTATCTCCTGCTTCCCCAGAAAATGCCATCAATGTGTGTTGGTTTAATGATCTTGTTTTGTCATCAGAAGCTTTGAGAATAGTGGCACCTCTCATGGCAGCTTTCGAGGCTGCGATGATGGTGAAATCCTTGCCTGTCAATCCAAGCAAGACCTCCCTACCAAAGAGATAATGTTAGTAGACAATAGCAGATCTGAATTAAGGAATACATACATGTTGATAGTATTTGAGTTGTATGATGAAGCTTTAAACAAAGGTGATACCTGCAGATACCTACTTTATTACATTGGAGCTCCAACGCGTATAGCTCTCGCTGCCTCGTCGATTATGACGCTAGCCTTTTTACGACATAGCGTAGAAACCTTAAGTACCCTCACTTGGGCCAACGGCGGGAGTTTTGAAGACCGCAACGCTGGTACAAACTTATAGAAATACCTCCGATGTGTTTGTTTGTAGTTATACACACCTCTTAACTCCAACGCATTGCTCAAGCATGCTTTTATCTCATACTCGCCATATAAACTTGTTCAAGTAAGGCTTTCCCAAAGAGACCTAGACCATAGTGCCCCATCACGTGCGGCCGCTCCATCTTTCGAAGCGGATCCCTGTCGCGAAATTTCCATAATCCAAAAAATTATTTTGATAGAACATTTTTTTGCCCGTCCAGTCCCACTCCGACGGTTTCCCTCCATTTACTACCACAATTACGATGTCCTCCTTCTTCACAATCCCCAATGTTCAGAAAAAGCGCAAGCGTAATGATGCCCCGGAAATTCCCAAGAAAAGACTAGCTGCTGCGTCCAAAAACCCTGCGAAAGATCCCAAGCCTGCGAAAAGGCCCCAAAGAGATGAATCGATTTCTGGGAGCGATTCTGAAAGTGATGGGGACCAATTGAGGAACGATAATGATGAGCTGGCACTTACTTCATCTGATGAGGAAGAAGAGGAAGGAAAAGAGGAGGAAACGGCTGCTGAGAGAAGGCTGAAACTGGCGGAAAGATATCTGCAAAATATTCGATCAGAAGTTCAAGAGGAAGTTGGGTTCGACGCAGAGGAAATCGATCGAGATTTGATCGCCGAACGTTTACAAGAAGATGTAGCCGAGTCAAAGGGCAAAATATACAGGCAATTGGCAGACGAATTGAAGTTTGGAGAAGCATCAAGTTGCTATTTCAAGAAAGATTCCGAGTCCGTTACAAGTGTCGCTACTTGTGCGCCGTATGTCTACACTGTGAGCAAGGACATGTGGTTAGTGAAATGGAGAATACAAGAGCTACCGCGAGAACAATATCCACAAAAGAAGGGAAAGAAAAAGAGCAAGAAGCCTACTCCGCCGCCTAGGAAAAAGCCGACTCTGGTAGCTTCTGTTCGGGGGAACAAACGCAAGGCGAAGGAAACAGCTTTTATGGGACACACAGATACCATACTTACGGTTGCTGCTTCACAAGATGGCAAGTTCGTCGTAACGGGTGGGAAGGATCGCAAAATTATCGTCTGGAACGCAGAAACCCTCAAACCCATCCGGGTCTTCTCACAACATCGAGATGCAGTCACTGGTCTCGCGTTCCGAAGGGGAACAAACCAATTATACTCAAGTTCCAAGGATCGAACAATCAAGGTTTGGAGTTTAGACGAAGGCGCATACGTTGAGACCTTGTTCGGCCATCAAGACGAAGTAGTAGATATCGCCGCTCTTGCGCAAGAACGCTGCATATCAGTTGGAGCACGAGACCGCACGGCCCGTCTCTGGAAAGTCGTCGAAGAAACCCAACTCGTATTCCGCGGCGGTGGAGGGGAGAAAAAATCCCGCCATAGCTCCAACCCCAACGAACCTCGAACGCTCGAAGGCAGCATCGATCGGGTAGCCATGGTCGACGAGGAGATGTTCATCACGGGCGGCGACAACGGCTCGTTATCGCTATGGACTATGCATAAGAAAAAACCCATCTTCACGATCTCTCTTACGCACGGCGTTGAAGAACCACTCAAACCAGACGAAGCTTCTGCGGAGGCAGATCCGGCTAATATAATCATTCCTCAGCCACAACCTAGATGGATCACAGCTCTAACCACGATCCCCTACTCAGACGTAGTCCTCAGCGGCAGCTGGGACGGCGTCGTCCGCGCATGGCGCGTAAGTCCCGAAAGGAAAAGCCTCGAGCCAATGGGTGTTGTGGGTCGCGTACCAGATGTATCTATGAACGGCACATCCAGCCCCAAAAACGGCAAACCAAATCCCGAGTCCCAAACCCCAGCCCGCGGCATCATAAACGATCTCTCGGTTTTCGAGCGCGGCGATCGAGGTAAAGATGGGATATGTATAGTTGCCGCTGTAGGCAAAACGCATCGCATGGGTCGGTGGCAGGTTATGGCTTCGGGGAGGAATGGAGCAGTGATTTTTGAGGTGGAGAGGAAGTCGTTGAGTAATGGCGTTAAGGGAATTGAAAACGGGGATGCGGCGGAAGAGGAGAGATAGTGTGGGTAACGGTAATGAACTGTTGAAATGGCGTTTAGGTGGTCGAAATAATGATAACCTATCATTTTCTGTCTGTCCGGCGGACTATATAGCTGATGATGGGCCAGTACGTCGTATTACTTGTGTATACATACTGCATGTACGAACATAGAGCAGATATTCTACTCACTCTTCAATGAGAAATTTTGTTCATAGCTCAACCGTCTACCATCTAGGTCCTACCAGTGATGCCGTGTGATTTGTTAATTAGCCATGGAAGACATTTGTCATTGCACCAGTCTGCCTACTTACTCCCTACTCTTACTGCTAAACCAATGAATGGTATATGCTTCTTCTCCAGATATCATCAATAGGCCTTTTTTAAACTCCGCTTCGCTCGCTCTCCTTTAGTGGGGTACTGTAACAAGATCTCGCCAATCCATTCATTCTACAGTAGCTGCCTTATGCTGCACTGCATGAATTCTTCCTCGAAATTTCTTTATATCGCCAACAAAGACATTCACGATCACCTACGCACAAAGCTGCAGATGGAATCAAGTCAACGCGGACGGAAACAGGCTTTTACTAGCTCTCTGGTCTTTGCAATTTGCCGACATGGTATCATCCGCTACCGCTATAATTACAACTGCACCAGATCCAAAAATGTCTTAACTTCTACGCTTTCCCCTTCCCCTTCCCCGCCGGGGTCCTCCTCCTTTCCCACACCTGCAAGTAGCTCTCCCCCAGATATAGCAACTCCCTCTGGCCCTCCTCCACAAACAGATCCTGGATGACTTTCCACTCCCCCATGGACCCACTCCCGCCTTGTCTCACCTGCACCTTCCACGTGCGCTTCTCCGCATCCTCGTCCGCGCTGCCTCCTCGCACCGCCTCGTGCACCACGTTCGCGACTAGATCGTACCAGATCGGTTCGCCTGGTCGTGCATACTTCAGATCGGGCTCGATGTATGGGGACATGTCTAGATTGCGCGCGTCGAATGTAACGATAGTCGGATTACGTTCGTCGACGAACTTATTCTTGCTGAAGCGCTTGATGTGGAAGAGAAGGTATGGCGGGAGCGGATGCAAAAGTCGGTAACGTTTACGCGTGTTGAGATGTTCTTGGGCTTTGATGCCGTCGTATTTGGAGAGGATGGAAGTGAGGGGTACTTGAGGGATGATGTTGCGTTCGAGTTCGTCTTGGAAGAGAGGGGCGGCCGGGAGATCGAGCGTCAGGAGCATGAACCTACTGACGTCGGATTTTACTTCTGCGTCTTCAAAGCGCAAGCGGTCGCCCGCATCGGCTTTGGCGGTGATAGCTTGTGATTCGACTTTCAGCTTTCCCTGGAAGATTTGTTGGATGACTGAGGAGCCGGGCTTGGTTTTGGATCCGCCGAGACAGAGATGGAGGTTATTGAGAAACCAAGATAGGAAATCGACTGGATCGGATTGAGTGGTTAGAGTGAACTTTTTGTTGGATTTGAGGGAGATTTCTTGGAGGAGTTCGTGCGGCGAGACATGCGATTTGAAGGCACGAGGATTCCATATTTTTCGGAACAGGATTGATACTCGCTTTATGAGTTCTGGCTTATCGCTAAAGTTTTCCAGGAGGAAGAAATTCCGCAGCGGCGGGACGTGAGACAGTGCTTGTATTATTACATTGAAATAGTCGTTGTCTTTGATGTTGTTCATCCCAACGAATCCTGGTATATATTCTTTCCCAGACAAAGTCCATGAGGTTTTCGTCTCGCGATCCATTGCCATGACTTGCTCTTTTGTGTATGTAGGGTCTGATACGAATTTGATATCCTCTAAACTCTTATTTCGAACCTCGTAGCCTTCGGGCAAGACGTAGACTTTTTGTGTTTGCATGTTTATAAACACATGGTGTCCAACTTCGAGAGCATGGAAGTATGCATGCGACTTGGTCCCCCTTCCTTGATAGTACTTTCCACATACTAGACATGCGTATACATTGATATTCGAAAGGGACACGGAGCACAATTTTTCGAAATCAAAGTCCAAAACGCTCCGATTTATCGTGTCGAGAT
This sequence comes from Clarireedia aff. paspali H2, assembly GCA_026770245.1. Lineage (NCBI taxonomy): Eukaryota > Fungi > Ascomycota > Leotiomycetes > Helotiales > Rutstroemiaceae > Clarireedia > Clarireedia aff. paspali H2. The sequence goes on along the minus strand of JAJCXA010000087.1, from coordinate 8,800 downwards.
AGAGATCATCATATCCTTGGATAGGACCATTCTGTCGCACAACAGGCACAGATAGTCTTTCTTCTTCATCTTCTTCTATTCCAGGCTCGTTGCTTTCTGTACCTCCTTCCCTCTCCTCTTCCATTTGTACAGGCTGTGGTTCAATGGTTCTTTGACGTTTGGGGATCGGCTCGGCTTCCAAACTCAGTCCATTCATGGCTTCCGCATCATCAGGGCTTGCGACGTCATTTGTAGAATCGTCATTTCGATCTTTGCGCTTTCTAGTAGGAATATCCATAGTCGCTAGTCCGGGCATAATGAAAAACAAAGCTTTCGATTCTCTTCAGAGCTCTCTACCTCTCTCCTCAATCGTTACAAGGGAAGTTCGCTTGGTGATGAACTTGCAGCCTTGCGCTTTTTTTTTTAGCATGAGGCTAAGCTCTAGGCTCTAGGCGCTAGGCGCTAGGCTCTAGGCTCTAACCAGGACTCCAAAGCCAAAATCTAGAACCACGACATCACCACAAGCAGACATTACACCCAACGACACCGGTGCAGTACTTCGTAATTCCGTCGTTTTACTGCTTTTTTTACCATGAGGAGTTATGGAAGAATCAACTCTTATTAAGGACGGAGTCTGATATCAATCCCATACCAGCCTTGCTCTTCGATCTTGCATTTCAGAAATGATTTTATTCCCATGGAATTCAACCGTGGCTACTAGAACTAGTTATTCTAGCAAGCTTCTCTAACAATACTTGCCAGTAACAGGATGTGATATGAATTGATGCTGCTGGATTCCCTAAACTCAGTTGGGAAACCAGTTGTATAGGTATCCGTTCTCCATCGCTAGCAGACAGTTCGTGATCAGCAGGTTGTGCCTATCATCACCGACCTTTCTGATCTACCTTTTGATTTTCAATGATTGCCGCCGTCGACGTTTTTTAGAACTTAGACAGGGTTTTTGCCAAGTTTCGGGCGAGCAACACATTCAATTTTTACATTTACTACCTTTCCATTGACGTTACGTCCCGATGACCCTGAAGGCATGTCTCTAATTCTATCCATATTGATATCATTTTGTCTATTCCAAACCGGCTACCATGCTCATCAGGCCAGTTGCTTTCATTTCAATGAGTGTTCATAAGAAAAGCTTTGAATTTCGGTTGTTTCTTTGAAGGAAATCATGCATAGGCTGCGTCGATGCGAAGGACGAAATCTCAAAACAATAAGAAGCGAGGTTCGAATATGTATCCAAATAGAAGCAGCTACTTCCTCTTCGCAGGATATGCTCAATTCTACATACAACTCCAAAAGTAGCGTTCAAGAGCTCTGGTTGCCACTTCTCCTACGCTCATATATTTCATTCTATGACCATGTTAGCTGTTGTGGCAGCCGCTCATGCTACTTGCCCTCGCCCTGGCACCAGCACTGCCCCGTTGAAATTACAACTAGGACGACCATACAATTCACAAGAACGGTGTCTGCGCCGATAATTTCTCGTAAAATTGTTGGAATTAAGATGGATTTATGAGTGTCGGCATAAGTGTTGATATTGTTAAAGTCTACTAAGCTACGAAGTATGGGTGGTGCATAATGAAGGGTTTCCATCATGCTGGATGACTAAGCACTTCTGACAAACATGATCAAAGCTCCGGCCAAGTCTTTGGTGCGCTAAGGGGGGCTCGGGGAAGAGAAGGGAAGAGAAGGGTAGGAGGTGAGATGTGCAACAAGAGATTCGCTCGAGGTGGGATTGGTTGAGGTTGGGAGGGAGGTAGGCTGGAGGGGAGAGAGATCTGGGAAGAGGCGACAATGAGATATGCAACAAGAGATTCGCTGGGTGCAAGGGGAAGAGAAGTGTAGAGGGAAGTGAAGGACAATGAGATGTGCAACAAAAGATTCGCTGGGTATAGAGGGAAGAGAAGTGTAGAGGGAAGTGAAGGACAATGAGATATGCAACAAAAGATTCACTGGGTGAAGAGGGAAGTGAAGGGCAAAGTGAGATGTGCAACAAAAGATTCGCTGGGGGCTCGGCGGACTCGCCTCTCGCCTATACATCATTCACTCACCCCACCTAATTGTTACAGTAGATGTCTAATGATCGTAGGATTTTTTTTTTGAGATACTGTTCGGCTTGAGAGGCTTCTGTTCATGGTGTCGAACGGTTTTACAGCCACGACTCATGAGTGACGTTCTGTATGCACAGATCGTTAGAATTTGGGGGTTGTCGAGTTAGACATCTCTGAATTGTGTAAAATTTCGTCTTACGGTCTGCACCAACACCCCCGAAAAGTGCATGAGAAGTAGTTGCTGATTTGAGATGCTGAACATTCCAGAAGAACAGGTTTTATTTCTGTAAAACAGCCAAGCTGGCCAGGAAGCAGAATCTGTGCAACGAATTCTGAAAAAGCTGCGAAGTCCCAAGCAGAATGCAGGTCAGGTGATATTGAGCAACTCGGTGTATTCACTCTTTTTGTTGAGAGAACTGTTCAAACCCCAGTGGCGTTTTCATTGTTCTCGTGTCGGACCGAACTCGCACACTGTCGTATTGTATGAGTCAAGAAGGAAATTGCAAGTGGCTCGATGTAGTGAATGAAATCAGGCAGTTCGGCGTCGACGCATTTGATGAGGCACATCCATTTCCTTGAAAATTCCAGCCTGCTCTGCTGTCTCATTCACCTTGGTTGATTCCCTTTGTTGTTCTGTCCCTCCCCGAGTTCTCAGATCTATGGTCTTCTGTCACTTTAAGCCAGCAGCTAAACGGCGTTGTTCTTGTTCTTGTTCTTGTTCACGGCCTATTCAGGTGTTCTGGTCATATTGTTCTTTTCGAGTTCGCAGAAAAGTGAATGATGGCATAGTGAATAGGATAATATGCCGTATCAAATTAGCCCCATCAACAATCAGAGAAGGGAAATTAAGTTCCGCACCTCTCTGGATACCTCTCTGAATAGATACGTGGGAGGTTGGGTACAGAAGAGAGGTTATAAGGAAGTGCTTTCTCCCTGCTGTTCCAAAGATTTCTGATTCAGCAACGTTCTTACTTACTTTCTATTTAAGCTCCCACAATCTCAATCTTCTTCCAAATCTTTCAATTTTTCCACTACCAGAAAAAGCAGAAGAATCATAGATTGCTATTCAGCAATAGAAAGTTAGTCATAACTTCTTTGGTTTCTGGATAACTAGGTATTGATGTCCAAACGTTACTTTAGGATAACACGATTTCTACCTACTCTTACCGTGAGTTGCTCCTGTTCTTCTTATGGTTAGACAAAGGGTGTTTGAACCTCTTCTTGATTAATGAACTGACCGGTATTGCGATCTCTAGAGTTTCCATTCTTCACTCCTCAAGATGGAACACCGTTACACCGAGTCGTGGACCAACAAGGACCAAACACAACAGGCGACAACGCCTGAACCTACTAGTAAGTTGTCATGTAGTCCTCTTTGATTTATTCACCGAACATGTCCAGAAGTGAGGCTTGGCAACAAGAACATAACTGACATTTCCGTCACAGTTGACCCTGCTGTTCTTGCGCGACGGCCCATCAGACCGATGCGGTCCCGTCGTGCTGCCCCAGCATCCCCATTTATGACCCGTCGACCCGCAGCTCCTACCTCTCAACTCTCTACCCCTGTTCCTCCACCTCAAGAAGAATCTCCGTCACCCTACGCAGCGGTCTCGACGCCAGCCTATGACACCGTCGTAGGCTCGTCACAAGTACCTACATCGCTTCCGACAAATGCCGTCACGTCAACGAGCTCGGGTACCAATCTGGTATCCCCGCCGTATATCCCAGCTGCTGTTCGTGAGAGAGCATCGGGGTTCTGTCTGCCAAGCAGACATAACCCTCCGGATCTCGCGCCAGCGGCGGATTACTTGAAGACGGCCAACCTTGTGTTTCCGTCTCGCTCGTCTCCCCGACATTCGAAGACCGATCCAGCGGCAATTAGTCTGTCGGCTCAGCTAGACGCGGTTCAGGCCGCTAAAGCTAGAAGTCCGGCGACAATGATCGGTCAAGGTGCCAGGGAGTCGGCGAGGAAGGTTGAAGAAAGGATGAAGGAACTCGCGGAAGAGCGCGATTGTGAGAAGAAGCGAGGCGAAACGCTTCAACTCCAAGTCGCTGAGTTACAGGAGGAACTTCAGAGACTAAAGGCTCAAAAGGTCGAGGAGAAGGCGAAATCTCCAGAGCCTGAGAGTCAGTCATCGGAGTTGCTTGAGGAGCAGTTGCGTGAGGCAAAGGAGGAGGTAGCGAGACAATTGGCAGCTGTCACTGCCCTTGAGGAGCGCGCCATTTCGGCCGAAGTTGAGGCGGAGTCCCTGCACGATTATCTTGGATCCGAGCGAGAGGACAGAAGTCTCGAAGCAAAGAGAGCGGCTCAAGAGATTGCGCAGCTTCGACAGTCGACTGAAGATGCAGTCGCAGCACGGGATCGTCTCCAACAGGAGTATGATGTCGTGTCTGCGGACCACAACCATCTTCGGGAACAGCTCGAATCTGCCAAGAACCTGTCTGCGTCTTGGGAAGGCCAGTACAGGGCTGCTGAAGGTCGCCTCAGTACTTCGGAGAGTGGCTTCCGCCACATCAGAACCCAGCTGGAGACCGAACTCGGCAACGTTACTTCTCTCGTCACCAGTCAAAGGGCTGTGATAGAGCAGAAGGATGGCGAAATCATGCAATTGCGTCAGGCCTTTGACGCCGAGCTGAAATCGCGAGTCGAGGGTGAGGTCAAACAGCTGGTGGAGATGAAGGAAGAAAGCCTCTCAAAGCAAGTCGCAGAGCACGAAGCCAAGGTTGCCGGAGATTTTGAGAAGTTCAAGGCGGAGTTTGCGCGTGAAGCCGACATCGTTTGGTCAAGACGGTTGGAAGAAGCGAATTTGGCGAAGCAAGAAGCTGAAGGCAAAGTTACTGCCAAGGATCTTGTCGTCAATGACCTCCGGAAAGCCGTTTCCAGACAGCGTGTCGTTCTTTCGGCTCTGCAGGACGATCACAGCAAAGAGGTCGCGATTCTCAAGAACGCACTTCGAGATGCTGTCGCCCCAAAGGCCTCGCCTAAACCTGTATCACCTCTAGCTCCAACTTGTCGAACCCTAGCCGCAGAAGAACCTCGCAAGGTTGAGTCTGTCGAACGGCTGTTGTTCAAGGTTGAAGCGCTCGAGGCCCAGGTGAAGGACGCGAAGCTGGACGCGCAGATCGCCAAGGAGTATCAACGCCTCGATTTCAAGAGACTTCAAGTGGAAAAACGCCAGTCGCGGCAGGCACAGCTTGCAGTTGCCAGACTGGAGGAGAGAGTTCACACACTTGAAAGTTCTAATCGAGAGAAGACTGAGACGCTCCGTGAGGCTCGCGAGAGCTGTGAAAAACTCCAAGAGGAAACACGGACGCGGAAGGTCTTGATTGAAACACTCCAGAGCGAGCTCGAACGTACCAGGGGGGACTTCGAGCGCGTGAACACTTCTCTTTCCGAGCACGCCAATGGCCATGCGGCTCTTAAGGTCAATTTCAGACAGGTTGAGCAGGAGAGACAGGACCTCAAGATCAAGCTTGCTTCGGTGTCGCAGAAGTTGAGAGTTCACAAACAACTTCTCAAGATTCAATCTCGTGCTGCTACTACGACTGCCGATAAGGGAGCAGACGAGATTATCTTCGAGGAGGATTTGCCTCTCACTTCCACGATTCAAGCCCCACTACGGTCTTGCAGGACGGCCTTTGATGAAGAGTTGGAAAGGCTGCTCGGCGACGACAGCCCTCTTCCACCAAGATCAGCCGGTCCCACCATCTCAGTCCTTCGGCCAACCTTTGTGACGGTCGCAACGCAGACAGATGATTCTCTCGCTGCCCCTCCCAGGGTCTCGGAATATCATACTGCTACAACCCAAACGGAATCTACTGATTCCGTGACGGAAGTTCCAGTCCCTGTTGTTTCGAGGTCGATTACTTCGAGGTGGTTAGCCAGAGTCAAGAGCATCGACTCCCGAATTCTCTTCGCAGTACTTCTTCTTTTCAGCATGTACGTCAGTTTCCGTGCTGGTGCGAATTTCGATGAGTACTATCGAAATCAAATCAGGAACGTTCCGGAGGGCTACTCTTTGCGTCATCAAACGCTCCTTGAAGCATTATTACCGCATCAGGGACGTTTTTCGATGCAGTGGTTCCACCGCAATTGGCTACTTTTGCTGAATTGGTTCTTCGAAGAGATTCTGGGAGATATCCCCATGGGTCCTCTCCGCTTGTAGTGGCGAGAGGTTTCTTTGGGTGATTCTGTCGTGCTGGAAGTGTCTGCAATTCGATCGACAGTCTTGTGCTCCCGAGAAGGCTCAAAGACATTTAACGTCGTTCAATTCTTACACTTCTATCTTTACCGTTGTATCGTGCTCCCGAGAAGGCATCGATCCGGTTCTGCGACCTGCTTCCGTCATCCATACCGTTGTATCGTGCTCCCGAGAAGGCATCGATCCGGTTCTGCGACCTGCTTCCGTCATCCATACCGTTGTATCGTGCTCCCGAGAAGGCATCGACCCGGTTCTGCGACCTCCTCTCACTGTCTCCTACCGTTGTATCGTGCTCCCGAGAAGGCATCAATCCGGTCCCGCTATTATTATGGTCAACTCCTACTATTACGGTCGTGCTCCCGAGAAGGCCTCGACCCAGTCCAGGATTTATACTTTATTTATTTGACCGGCCACACTGACTTGTGCTCTCGAGACGACATCAAGCAGTCAATGGCACCAACAACTCCTCATCTACGCACTGTGCTCCCGAGAAGGCTTCAGTGTACATATGAGAGGTTTATTTATTTGGCAATCCACGACATAGTTTGTGCGCTCTAGAAGACATCAAGCTATCCGTCGTCATGACCCAGCTTTACTGGCATTTCGCTCCGTGCTCCCGAGAAGGCATCGGATCCAGTTTAAGAATGGGTCATTTTTCAACGATCTGACCGACTTCGGCTCCCGAGAAGGCAACAAGTGGTCACAGATCTCACTTAATTCACGGTATACCTCACCTCACCATGCTGGCATTTCGTTCCGTGCTCCCGAGAAGGCATCGGATCCAGCTTATGGCTGAGCCACTTGTCAACGATCAGACCGTCTTGCGCTCCCGAGAAGGCAGCAAGCGGTTGATAGATCTCACTCAATTTACGGTATACCCCATTCAATTCATCGTGGCAACTCGATCATACTAGCATTTCGCTCCGTGCTCCCTAGAAGGCATCGGATCTAGTTAGGGTTGAGTTGTTCGTCAATGATCTGACCGACTTCCACCCGCTTGAGATGGAAATCAAGAAGCGGTCACAGATCTCACTTTACTATATGGCTTTACCTTGACTATTCTGCGCTCCCGATAAGGCACCAGTTGGTCCCAAAGGAATGTCTCGACACTCACCCGGCAGCTGTGCGCTCTAGACGACATCAGCCTGCTCACGGGTATGGCAAATTCCTAGCTTCTCATTCTCTACCACTTCTCGACAATACTCACCATCTTGTGCTCCCGAAAAGGCATCAAGTGGTTCAGTTCTTCACTTCGAACTTTCAACAATCCATCCTAGCTACTGCGCGCTCTAGAAGACGTCAGTCAGCGACAGGATCACGACAGCCCTATGTCAACATCTCCGACCAAGCAACACCGATCTTCAGATATTCAGAACCAGACTGTAAACCCTCCACCGATGGTTGGGAATTCTTCACTCGATTCGCGACCGAGCACCAGAAGAATTAACAGTCCAAATTCCGTTTAGCAAACCCGCATACCTTTGTTGGGGAAGATTTACCTTGGCCGTATTGGGATATACCTTTTGACTATCCCGTAGGACTCCTCTTGATTGTTGAGATGTTCGAAGTTTCTCTCACCGCCACTTATCATCTGAGAACGCTGGGTCATGATTCTTCTCTTCCCGAATCTTGACAATTCTGCCATTCAGTCTTAACTCTCTCACCTACTTTTACTGCATCATCGTCTCTATCAAAATGACGTTTGATTTCATATTTTACATTAGGCATCGAAGTCATCTTCTCGCAGTCCCCATCTCTATCTAACAACTTCTGGGGCTTACTCTGGCTACAGTCTCGCTCATTTGAGGCTCTTTATCACCCCTCTATCTGGACCGTCTTTGGTTCCTACTTTTTCTCGAGGTCCATTACTACTTTACTTGGACCATTTTCTAAAGGATTTTCACATCCAATATTCAAACCACTTTTCTCGAGGTCCATCCCTTCTTTACTTGAACTATATTCTTGGAATTTTCGCGTCAAACGCTCAAATCACTTTTCTCGAGGTCCGCCACTTTGGACCATTTTCTAAGGATATTCACATCAATAATTCAAACACTTTTCTCCAAGGTACATCACTTTTTGGACTATATCCTTGAAATATTCTCGTCAAGCATTCTTGTTCAGCAATCCCAACAGGCCGTACAACCTGAACGCCAAACACCCGTTTACACCTCAGACACACGTTCCGACATATACGGGAATGATACAAGAAACGCTGAACATTGGCCCCAAACAGCCTACATGAATTCCCAGCGGAATACTCGGCCCTAGGGATATGCACAAAGACCAAGTACAACTAGCCAAAGCGTTCTCAGTAAGGGCGACACCATAGACTACATATCCGGTCTCCCCACAATTCTCCTCGTCAAACATTCGGATCACTTTCTCAAGGTCCACAACTTCTTCGGACCACTTTTCACTACAAACCACTTCTCACTGCAACCTAATTCTCGCTGCAAACCACTTCTCACTGCAAATCACTTCTCGCTGCAAACTAATTCTCGCTGCAAACCACTTCTCGCTGCAAACCACTTCTTGCTGCAAACCACTTCT
>JAJCXA010000086.1:0-149011 GCA_026770245.1 Clarireedia aff. paspali H2 | reverse complement strand
TTCTCATATCTATTTCCATTCTCATATCTATTTCCATTCTCATATCTATTTCCATTCTCATATCTATTTCCATCTTTTTCCTATCATTTAGTATTTATCGCGTTTCCTTGAGAAAATAGCAATCAACATTCATCACGCCCGGGGGTCATTTGAACGCTCCAGGAAGTGGTAAAAACACCAGTGGCCAAAAGAAGTAAGGCCATTCCTCTCACAAAAAATTCTAGTGAAGTATCATTCTAACAACATTTCTTTCTTGTGTGTTCCTGTAGACACCATGAATCACAATCATCAAAACTTTCCACATCAGAGAATGTCCCAGTTCAAGACACTATGATGGGGTCGCTCGCCCAAGGATCGGATGCGGATCTAGCAAAAATTGCAAAAGCCCTCATAGGTGTGCGAAGGAATCAGCAAGCTAGAGAGCAGAAGATGAACGAGGAGAAAGAGAAACGACGACGAGAGGATTTGCGAAAAAAGATTGAGGCAAATGTCGCCAAGGCACGAGCTGCGGAAAAGACAACCCAAGAGAAGGGAGAGAGTTCGAAAGACGCCGATGCTACGACCGCCAGTACTTCTACTACTGCTTCTGCTTCCACTCCTAAATCATCTGCTGCCGCCACTCCTGCTACTAGCAGTGAGAAGAAGAACAAGAAGCCCAAGCCCAAGACCAAGAGAGGCAGGAGTGGTAAGGTTAAGGAGAAAGACCAGAATTCCAAAGGAACTAGAGCTCGATCCGAGAGTCGGGGCTCCACGCACAGTCGTCACTAGTCCGCTGCGCGCATGTAGACTACAGATAGCATCATCATCGACCCGCAACTGGGTGATCATTCTAGATAGAATCGTGCATCGATGTGCAATAATCAACGGAGTGATTTGGCGTGATGTTGTCGTACTGTATGTATATATGTTACAAAAGTCATTGAGTTAATCACTGCACTTTCACCAAAAAATAAAAGCACAAACGTACGAGAACCGAAACGTGAAATTTAATCAATTGAAGCTAGAGACAACGAAATCTAAATTCAAAAGAAGAAGCTAAAAGTTGAAACACAATCCGCGAGAGAAGAATTGTCTAAAGGAAATTGAAGAAGAAAAACAACCAACGACAATTGCATAAAGACACTGTGTTGCAACGAACGGATTGAATATACAACAACCGTACACCTACTCATAATGACAATTACGAAGAATCCGTACCGTGGTTCCCGGAAACTTATACCTCCGTATAACTCTCTCATCCTCCTCATCCCGGCTCCTCCGCCTTCCCCTACGTCCTCGATCTCCATATCCATACCCGTCCGCATCCGCAAAAACCCCCACCGTCTCCTTCTTCCGCGCACAATTGATCACTTCCAAAGGCCGCTGCTCATTACCGCCCCGGGGAGAAATATACTCGTAGCTTCTCCCGCGCTCCTTCCTTCTCACCCTCTCCATGCTTCTCCCCCTCCTCTCAGCATCCTCGTATTCCCAATCCCACACCCCATCATCATCCTTCTCACGAAAAGATGCATCGCGCCTCCTAACCCTCGGCACAAATTCAACCTCATAGACTCTCTCTCGCTGCCTACTCCGAGACCTCAGGATCGTATCATCCCGCTCATAAGCAATTTCCTTCCGGCCCCTCGAGGAGCTGCTGCTTGGCCCAGAGGGTATATGAGGTATATAGTCAAACAACTTGTTGCGTGGATGCCGCGGAACCACAACGCCATCGCGAGGCGCGTAAGAGACTGATCTGCTTCTGCTTCTGCTTCTGTAATGTTCAGGAATGGCGTAGCTTTCATAACGTGGTAAATGTGGTCGACCGAAAGAATTTGTAGTTGTTTTTTCTTCGATACGCCTGCTTGGGGTGCGGAAGCGCAATGAGGGAGTGGGGGAGTGCTCGTATGGGGATTCGATAGTAACGTAGGGACGTTTTAGTACAGGTTTTGGGGACCTGGGGGAGTAGTCTCGAGTAGTTTTGTGATGAGGGTAGGGTGTGATGTGGACAGAGCCGTCGGGGTATGCAGGTCGTCGATCTCGAGAATTGTAATGGTGATCATCGTAGCGATCGCAAGGCTCGTATGTTTGACTGTCATGATCCCTTGTTTCCCGAGTTTGCCTCGAAGATGGGTAAGCACTTGCGGGGCGGAAATTAGAGGCTTCGCGAGAAGAAAACATTATCGTTGGCCGTGTTGATGTTGAGAGAAAGTTGTAGGAAATGGGAGCTGGGGTCAAAAGCAATCGGTTTTCAACCTTCACCGACACATTCAACTATGAACCAATTGATGAATCACACCTTCCATTGACAATTAGGAAGTGGGCCGACATGATAAGATGAAAAAGAATATCAAGTATAGTAAGATGGACGTGAATCAAGGCGGAAAACGGCTCATAATTATATTCTTCTCCAGCTCAAATCATCACAGCCTTATCGTGGAAAGGCTGCGACTTCGTAGCATTCGCACAATCATAATTATAGAATGGTGTGGAAGAACTGAGGCATAAACCAAGAGACGGGCGGTTATGCAGTAAAGACGCTAGAGGCGTAAACAGAGGACCGCAAGTGGAAACAACGTAGCATGAACATGCGCTTCCGGGCAAAGGCCCCAGCTCCGTACAACCTGTGAACTGCACAAGCTGGTGGGCTGGCCTCGAAACTGGCCAAACAAGAAAACAAATGATTCGTCGGACCCCAAATTACCCCGCACATGAGCCCTCACACACATATGTGATTTTAACATTTAATTTGAATGTTTTTGTACAGTAATATATATGCACCACACCATCTATAATCACTTCTTGGTAATCTCATCACTCATCTCCTTTTTAATCCGGGTGATTGTACCGGCGCCACTATACACCCTAAAGTTGGAAAGTCAGTCACATGTACGGGGGGAAAACCTCATAAGGGAAATATGAGAAGAAGCCAACCCAACAAGTACTCACATCGCCGTGTAAACCTGCGCAACGCTTGCGCCCGCATTCAAAATATCCAGTGCTTGTTTTCCATTCGTAATACCGCCAGTAGCAAATACAACTTTTCGCTCCTGGTTCTCGCTAAGCCCGCTGGCTTGTCCAGTGAGGGAGTCTTTCACTGCTCCGATTTTATCAGAGATAGTTGATGCAATGCCTTCGGCTTCTGGTGTTCCACTGTCCGCGCTCGAGCCAGATTCCGATGACTCAATCTGTCGAGGTGGTCCTTGATCAAGTAGGGACCTATATCTCTTGACTAGTGACAGTGTTCTTTCGAACATCTGAGGTCCGGAATAACCTCCTTGCTCCTCGAGAACTCTTCTTTCCCTAGGCGAGATAGTGATATCATTTGGAGCAACCTTCTCCCTCCTTTTCGTTGTGTTACCAACGATGACCCCATCCACACCACTTCTCCAAATTGCTTCAACAATGCCTTCAATCTGTTCATCTTGGTCCTCATCTGGCGACACTTTCACCATAACTCTTGGCTTCGTTTTACGGTCTGTCGACTTGGCGGCGCCAACAACACCTTCGAGAATGCGAGAGAGTGGCTCCACCTTCTGTAATGTGCGCAAGCCAGGCGTATTGGGACTGCTCACATTCACCACCAGAATATCAGCATAAGGAGCTAATCTCTCGACACAGTAAACGTAATCTCTCTTCACAGCCTCAATATCCTCATCCTTTGTATCCTTATTCTTGGCTACTTGAACCGCAAGTAGTTTCCCTTCGTGTAAGCTTCCGGGCGGAACTCCAGCTTCTCCGTCCAAAACCATTCTCTCCGCATCACTTCCCACACCCAAGCCATTTTTGTACGCAAAGAGACGAACTCGCTCCCTCAACCGCATAGCCATATCATCAGCACCTAGAGAATTAAGCCCATATCGATTAATCAAAGCTTTCTGGCTAGGAATGCGGAAAACTCTCGGTTTCGGGTTCCCTTCCTGCGCAAAAGGTGTGCAGCCTCCGACTTCCACAATAGCAGGACCCAGGTCAAACAGGGCGTCTGGGATTTCCGCCAATTTGTCAAGCCCCGCAGATGTACCAATTGGATTTTGCAATCTGTGTCCGAATACAGTAACACTCAAGTCGGCGGCGTTGACGTTAGTAGCTCTGAACTCTCGATCGCGAGGGTTCAAACCGATCGAGTAGAGAATTTTTAATGCTTTCGTGCCCGCATGGTGGGCTTCTTCGGCGTCGGGGTAGATGTAACGAAGGGAAGGCACAACAAGCCACTGGTGTATGCTGGCTCTAGTATCGGTCACGTATAGATAACCCAAGACGAGGGCAAGAGTTATCGAAGTTCCATAGAGAATATTCTTAGACCGCGTCAGGAGAGAGCTGGCTTCTGTCGCTGTTGTAGAAGCAGAGCGTCGGGATGCAAGGTTGGCTCGGGAGGAAAGCGGAATTGGGCGAGACCGAAGTTGGTGAAGCCGCCCGAAAGAATTCCCCGAATTGCGGAGGGAACGCAGCAACGGGCTTGACATAACGAATGTATGCAATCCTTGGTGATGCGGGAAATAGCTCTGACGCCGGCACGAGTAACTACTTCGAAGCTTCAATAGATTTCATCAACGTGGAGAAATGTTTATCCGAACTACTGATTACATAATACTATGATGGTTTTCAGGATACATTAACCTCATTCGAGGGTACGTGTAAGGTCAAGTCACATTTTGGGAATATGGAAGTCTCCGTGATTTTAGCTCCACAGTCAAGCTAGATATTGTGACAAATTGAATCTTGTGGAACAAAGGTGTTCAGCTTCTACCTCATCCTTCAAAATCATCTGACACACCCAATCAACACATCAATCTACACAAGTCCTATTTCAGTACCTGTCACTTAGGTTCCCCGTCCTCGACCATCTTCATCAAATTCCCCCTTTTTCCTGCCTCTTTCGTTTTGTCCTTTTCTCTTAACCTTCCATTAACATTAACCAATCCTGAGCCCACAACCACCAAATCCCACCAACCCCCCTTCCCCGGCGTAAACTCACGCATGAACATAATTTTCTCTAATCCCTCTTCCCATCTGCATACCCGCCAGGTCCTCCACCACCCACAAAACCCCATCCATTTCCGACAGCCCCTCCACTGCTTCCACCCTTCCCTCCTCCCACTCCTCCTCCTCCACCAAGACCATACCCCAGCGGCGTCGCACCACCCAGCGCCTTCCCACCGCCATATCCATAACCATTCCGCGCCATCCTTGCGCCCCAACCTTTCATTCTGCGGGGGACTTCCCAGTTAATCATCTATTGTGTTGTTTGTGTTAGTATACAACGAGTAAGTTGGGAAGAGAAAAGTTGTTAGAACAAAAGAATGGTCGGAAGAAAGCGGAGAGAAGATAGAAGATCAAGAGAAAGAGAAAGAAAGTCCACTTACCCAAGCCCCAACAACCACCCCTCCAGCCACAAAACTAACCACACAATACCATATCATCCAACCCGTCACATGCCCACCCAACCCATTCCACTGCACCACTCCATTCTCTCTAGGCAGCCGCGGACTCGGAAACCACCTCACACTCAAAACCAACGGCAGTCGATCCCCAATAATCAATTTCTTAGTTTCCGCTTTCGGTCCCGTCACATGGCTTAATGGGCTCGTGCTATATGCGGCGCCGGAGTCAATGACGCCCGAGTCGTGTTTGCGTAGGTGGTGTTTGGGGGTGGAGTGCAAGAGGATGTTGAGGTGAGTGGAGATGTGGAGGTGAGAACGTTGGAGGGTGCCGGCGAGGGCGAAGATTAGAGGGATGTAGGGTTGTTTGTAGGAGGGAACAACGATGGAGGGAGGAGGACGAGCGGGGAGACGACAAGTCAGGGGGGCGTCGTTGTGGATGTAAAATTCGAGGAGGTGAAAGAAGGGGTCGGTTATTAGTGGGATGGTGCAGTTCAGTTCTGTAAATGATTAGCTTTGTTTTGAAATAAAACCCAAGAAGATAAAAAGAGCATAAAAGAATCTTGTAAATGGTCTGAAGGGGAATTTGAAGAAGTCTCGAGCCCTGGATTAAAAAAGTACATAAGTGAACATAAATCAGAAATAAACATACCTTCTTCAACACCATATTTCAACTCAAGTGGTTTACCAGTTTCATTACATATCGGAAATGGTACATATTTCAGGGAATTATCTTCCAGTTGAACATGTTCTCCGGTGTCACTAGATAGTAGTATAAATCAGCCAAATCTGTTATACATATTTTATCGTCCGCCTCAAAATCTTGCGCCAAGGAAGATTTCAAACAGTCATTTTCATTCCATAGCAATACTTCGTAGCGCTTTAGACTCAAGTGTCCTGGTGTTATTTGCTGATGGCTTGGTGACTTCACCAATGCACTAATCATCTGAACAACCCATCTCGGTGTATTGGCGCGAGTTCTGCTCATTTCCACAACTGTCCTGTCGGCTGGTGAGCTGTGCAAATTCAGTATCCTAGCCGAATGGATGTGGATCGTCTTGAATCTGAGACCCAGTTCTTTCTCGTTTGCATGCAAAACCCCTTTTCCAGCCTTTATCCGAACCGATCATAGTACGAGAGTGTTGGACCATCACCAATTGGCATGAGCCTTGTTTGTGGTGATGAATTTCCTTTCGTCTCGACCATTGTTATTTATGCATTACTCCGTCCGTTGACCCTTGGTCGCTCATCCATTCGTTCTCCCAAGCTCATTTTTCATCTACACCTCAATTGCTCACCTCCACTCTCTTCTTCAACCACTGTCATCTCACCCTCTCGTCCCCATCTCCCTCTACCTCTCACCTCCTTCTCCCTCCAAAGAAAAGAGAAAAAAGAAAAAGAAACTTACACATCCCTCTCCAAACACTCCACCATTATGCCCGCTCCAAAATGATAACTCGGCAACGGAACCCTCTTATGTTCCTCCCCCGCCCACTCATCTTCAAACCCCGATGTCGTTCCCTCCTCAATATCTATCTCTATATCACCTATATCCCCATCGTGCGCTTGCGCTGACTTCGTAAAGAGGCTTAAACCCAGACTGACGGTCAGGAAGACGGTTGGGGAGAGCATGGTTGCGGTTTATGAGGTGAGGTAGATTATCTGGGCTGGTCGATTTGAGAGCGAGCTCGCTCGTGTGTTAAGGTCGCGCGACTCGACTGGTGCTATATTTTCCGTTTCTTCTTTAGATATTTTCCAAGACAAAAAACGACCAAACCGAGCAGCTACTTAATGGTATAAAAACCGCTGAACTCTTATAGAGCTTAAATACCCTTTATCGCCTATGTCTTGCACACAATGTATCCAGCCCGACCCAACTCGAGTCCCTGTGCATATATCGTATCGTCTCGCAAGCTTCCCGTCAACGCAAACTCTCTGCACAGTCTGCCTATTTTGATCTGACTCGTTCCGGTATCCTGTATGGTTTTTGAATCGTCTTCTGCGCGTGCGCTCGATATCTCAGCAACGCTTCCCTTAATAACCCACTCAACCCACCGTCTCTACGCAAAGACAAATGTATGCCTCGCCGTTCCGCAAGTATTCTGCTCTGCTCTGCTGTGCTCTCCCCTTATAACCTCTCCCTTCCAATTGTGTTCGCGTTCGTATCTTCTGTACCGTCCGCAACTTGCAATTCCGCAATCCGTATGTTTCTCCCTTCTCACAGTTAAAAGGTTGAGAGTTTATGTCGTATATCAACCACTCTTGCGCTCGCTCAATTCTAATTCCAATCCGAGTTCCAATGCAACCAAACTCACAAAATTTCATGCATACATATACTTCGATTGGGAGATTGCTCAAGAACCTTAAACAGGTATTCTTATCTCATCCTCATGTCATAAAGGTCTCGTCGGGAGCTTTGTATTCCTCTTCCCAATTATTCTTCCTTGCCTCTTTTTATATCTTGGTCCTTCTTGCTCGGTTTTTCGAATTCCTAGATGAATTAACCGTTCTCAAACTTCACACCAAACAGATGAAGCCCTCTTTGTATCCCCAAACGATTTCCCCCTTTGCTCGAGAATTGGACGATGCGAAAGTCGTGTTGCTGTCCTAGAGCTTGAGCTCGGGACAAATCAACCACAATAATATTTCCACGCTAGCGGCCGCATGTCATCTCCTCTCGTCTTGCCGCATTGGCATTATTGTCATACTCCCCACGCGAACTATAACGATCAGACCAAAGCTATTTCTTTGATTCGTCTATCTCGAGTCACTGTCGTCTACTATTCTCGAGTTTTTCTCTATTCAGATCTAAATCATCAACTATCATTTTTATTTCCTTCATGGGTTTCCTGAGTACTTATCCATCAAAAACTTCTACAATCATCTCAAGCTGTACTAACTACCAAGAAAATTGAACGTAGAGAGAAAACTACATCCTAATGTGTATTCATGTCAACGCATATCAACAACGACATCAATCGCCGCCAACTTTTGTTTCGTCCATTCATCCAGCCCTTTCACCCCGCCGATCCATTAACTTTCACACCAACCATCAGATCTCACCAACTTAGATATTAGCCTTCTTCTTAAATGCAGCAATCAACCCTCCGGTCGAAGCATCATGACCCTCTGGGTTACCTGGTTGATCCAACTCGGCCTGGATCTTCTTCGCCAAACTCTTACCCAACTCGACACCCCATTGGTCGAAGCTGTTGATGTTCCAAACAGCACCTTCAGTGAATGTCAAGTGTTCGTAGTAAACAATCAATGCACCAAGAGTAGCTGGGGTGATCTTTTGTGCAAGAATTGATGTAGTTGGTCTGTTCCCGAGGAAAGTCTTGTGTTTGTAGAGAGCTTCGGGTGTGTTCTCGGCCTTAAGTTCTTCTTCTCCTTTACCGATCATCAAGGCTTCAGCTTGAGCGAAGAAGTTAGATGCAAGCATCTTTTGATGCTTGTTGTTATCGATTGGGTTGTGTGATTCGGCGGCCAAGATGAAATCAGATGGAATCAATTTTGTGCCTTGGTGTACAAGTTGGAAGAAGGAGTGTTGAGCATTGGTTGCTGGTTCACCGAAAAGAATGGGTCCAGTTGTGTAACGCACAATCTTTCCATCACGGCTAACAGCTTTGCCGTTAGATTCCATGGAAAGTTGTTGAAGGTAGGCTGGGAATCGGTGTAGGTATTGGTCGAATCTGAATGCGTCAGTATTAATCAAAGACAAGAGAATGGGTCCAACTTACGGTGCTACCAGGTGGGTTTGAGCACCATAGAAATCAGAATACCAAACACTCAATAAACCAGCAATCACTGGAATGTTCTCCTCAAGGGGGGTGTTCTTGAAGTGCGTATCCATAGCATGTGCGCCAGATAAGAAGTCGTGGAAGTTCTTGAACCCAATGTGAATGGCGACGCTCAATCCAATGGCACTCCAAACACTGTATCTACCACCAACCCAGCTCTCAAATCCAAACATGTTCTTTGAATCGATACCAAATTTGGTGACCTCAGCCTCGTTGGTGGAAAGAGCAACGAAATGCTTGGCGATGTCTCCCTTTCCACCGGTCTTCTCCAAGAACCATTCCTTTGCGGAGTTGGCGTTGGTGCATGTTTCAGCAGTGGTGAAGGTCTTAGAGGCCACTAAGAAAAGAGTAGTCTCCGGGTCTGAGTCTCGTAGGGCCTCAGCCATGTGTGTGCCATCGATGTTAGAAACGAAGTGAAGAGTTTGTTTCCGGTCACCATAGTATTTGAGGGCTTCAGTAACCATAACTGGTCCACTGCAAGTTGTTAGCTACGAATCGTCACCCTTGCATAGGAAACATACAGATCTGAACCACCAATACCGATGTTGATGATAGTAGTCAAAGGCTTTCCGGTATAGCCCTTCCACTCCCCACTTCTAATTTGTTCACTGAATTCCTCCATGTGCTTCAACTCCTTATTGACACCAGGCATAACATCATTTCCATCCACCTTAATTGGCTCATTTGTAACATTTCTCAACGCCACATGCAGAACAGCACGATCTTCAGTAAAGTTAATCTTATCACCTCGGAACATAGCATCGCGCAGCTCCTCGAGGCCAGCTTCTTTAGCAACCGCTACCAGTAGTTTCAAGGTCTCGTCGTTGATCAAATTCTTGGAGAAATCGAAGAGGATTTCGGAATTGTCGGCGGTGTTCTTGAAGGTCTTGGAGAATTTGTTGAAACGTTCTGGGTCCTTTTTGAATTCATCTTTAAGGACTAAGTTCCTTCCAACAGAGTCATGGTGTGATTGGAGAGCAGTCCATGCTTTGAGTTCTGTAGCTTGAGGCATTCTGGAAACTTGTAGTGTCTATTTGCTATGGGGTGAAGAGGACGTCGAGCAGTGGGATTAGATCTCGAAGACGGAGGAAATGATTCGTGTCTGAGAAGAGATTTCAAAATATTAGCAAGGCTTGAAGAGAGTAGGATGAGTTTTTATGTTTATCCACGCATTGGCAGCTCTGGAAAGTTCGGTGCCCAGCAGGTGGGGTAGATTGGGATCATTGTTCCTCTTCTTCCTTGCGTGTATAACAGCAAGTCGGATCTAATATCAAGAGAGAATGCACTCAAGAAAACCGACATGGAAAAACGTACCTGTATAGCCCAAAAACGACACAATATGAGGGGAAGTGGTGAGAAGGTAGATGATGAAAGTAACAGCTGGTTGCGGAGGGGATTAAGAGGGAGAAAAGAGCAATTTCGAAGTTGTTGACGAGAGAGGAGGGGATGGGGAGGGGGAGGGGGAGGGGGAGGGGAGTGGGCTATTCGGATATGATGGTTGGTCGCTGTTGTGTCGGGAAGCAGAACGTCATAAGCGGACCCATCCAGAGCCATCACTCATGCTCATCCCACCTCTAGCGTCGAAATATCATCCGCAAAGGGAATAGCTATCTGTAGGGTCCGTATGAGTAAAGCTGCCGTAGTCCAGCCCAGCCGCTTTCTACCTATCCGTCGATTGTTCCGAACTCAACGTTAGGTAAAGCAAGTACTGGCGACAGCGAGATACTGTAGACAGGAACTTTTCTATTCTAATCATTCACTTAATCATCATCTATTCCTTTCCCATCTAGAACAGTAGGTAGTGAATTCAGTACCTGCTGGCTGACTGGAACGCAAAGCAAACAAGAAGTCGTAAAAGAATCACGTAAAAACATCGCATGCACAAGAATCACACATATATATTCAACCATCGTCAGAATTGTGCCCATATGACAAGAGGAAGCAAAACGCCTTTATAATCTGCACCCTCATCCGAACCCAAACAAACCCATCCCGTTCCATACCAAAGAGGGGGAAATGAAGCCATAGCTGTCTGTTTACTTGTTTGTCTATGTAAAATATCAATCTTCCTTGTCCTTCCATTTCTTTTTTCCATTTCCTTGTCTTTGGCTTGATTTGACCGCCTTCTTTCCCACTACAAACCGTTCTCCTGTCCCACGCAAAGACAGACAATCTGAGAAAACACCTCCTCGGAAATCTAGAGGTTCTAGATCCCCCCACCAAATCCAGCCGCCTATTCCCTTCAAATTCGACGTCTTTGTACGATCTCCGCTGTGGTGAGGAAGAATGGGAAGATGGAAAAGCCCGTCTTGTGTTGTGCATGCTACGACCCGAACCGCACGCCAGGAATACGAAAAGAAGCCAGGAAAAGAAAATCTTCGCAATCAGAATCGCATTTTTCATGGTCGCCGAAGTTTCAAAGAGTTCGTGCTCATGTCATCATGATTTGCTGGTAAGAAATAAAAACGAAAGAAGTGAATGAGTGACGGAATGAATCTGATCTTATTCTCTTCTCTGGTGATTGCCAGAACACCCAGTAGTAAGTAGTCTTGTTTGCTTCGTTCATCTACCATCCTGCACACTTCCCACAAATGAAGGATCTTTGATACTACCACCTCCATCGCCCAATCCAGCCACTGGTCGATTGTATGAGAATCCTGTGAATTGTTGTTGCATGGTTTCCGACAGAACGGGCCCTTCAACATAAGAATCTGCTGGGGCTTCTCGGGTGAATTCAACATCGAAGTTTGTGGTATCAAGAGCGTCAGTCTATAATATATTAGCGAGGTCAAATTTGGGGGGGAAGGGCATATACGTACCACATTGGGTTTGAAAGTAGGCTCATATTTTCGCTGAAGTAGTTTTCGCCAATCAATGCTGTGGAAGAAAGGATGAGCTTTGATCTCCGAAGCACCATTTGCTCCCAATCTCTCATTTGGTTTTCGGTTGAGAAGCTTCGTCAAAAGATCCTTAGCCGCAGGAGGCACAATGTCCGCGCTTGGGAAATGTAATGGTTCCGAAAGAATTTTGCGGTACATCTCGTTGGTATTTTCGTCGTAGAAAGGAGGCAATCCCGTCAACATCTCGTATAGAAGAACACCGAGAGTCCACCAATCCACGGTCTTGGTGTAACCTTGTCCCAACAACAACTCCGGTGCCAAGTACTCTGGAGTTCCACAGAATGTGTTGGTACGATCTTCATCTTTCATATCAAGCTTACACAGTCCAAAATCGCAAAGTGCGATGTGACCTGAATAATCCAATAGAATGTTCTCTGGTTTCAGATCACGATAGATGACGTTGAATCCATGCAAACATTCTAGCGCGCATAGAAGTTCTGCAGTATAGAATCTCGATCGGTTGATATCGAACCGCGACTCCTTTTGGAGATGGTGGAAAAGTTCACCGCCATTGACGAAAGCCAAAACGAAGTATAGCTTTTCTGGGGACTGGAAGGTAAATTTCAGAGGTACAATGAACGGATTGTTGATTTGAGATAAGACGGATCGTTCCGCGAGCGTATGTGCGACTTCTGATCGTGAGATGATGTGAGCCTTTCGGATAGTCTTGAGGGCGTAAATTCGTTGAGTATCTTTCTTCTTGACTTGCATAACCTTTCCAAAACTTCCCTTTCCAACCACCTTCAGCAGTTCGAAATCTTCGATCTTCAATGCCCTCGTTCTGTTTTCAACATACTGAACTCCGATTCTTATCTTTCCCGTTCCATATTGAACATCTAACCATTCTGTTCCACTCTGTCCCAAGGCCTTCTCCTTGTTAGCATGCTCTGCTGCAGCCTTCTCCTTGTCTTTCTTGCCCAGCTTAGGATCTTCGACGTAGGGATGGACTTCCTCAAACCGGGGATTGATGCGCGTTACACCAAGGAAAATATCTTGACTTCGTCCAGATCCTGGTGGCGCATTTGGGTTACGAAGATACAAGTGAACTGCTAATTCAGTAACTCTTGAAACATCGAACTTGTATTGCGTGTTGTCTCCAGCCCATAGAGGATTTTCAGGGGAACCTGCGACGGCATTGACGAAGACTTGTAATTTATCGAAATCTAGTAAAGCGTATGGGAGGTATTTAGATGAAATTCGACCGTGATTTGTAGGAACTTGAAATCCACCCCCGGATGTTTGTGGTCGTGAGCCTGAATAGGATCCCGCTACTTGTGAAGATCCATTACGAACAGAACCCGCCACACCGAATCCATTTCCTGCAGATAACGAATTCTGAGTGTGATTGCTAAAGACCTGCTTGTATTGATCTGGTAGGGAGAAACCACTTCCTTCGTGTAGAGTAACGATAAGGATACCCGGTCGAGGGGCGGATTGGGGTTGGGTCGCTATGGCTTCGGAAGCAGCTTGTTGGGATCAGTAAACGTCCACACTACAAATGCCCCATGAAGGATTGGCAGATCTGGCGCATACCTATTCCGTTGTCATTTTGAGATGGCGTACTGCTTGCTATACTTGATTTCTCATCTTTGGAGGAATCTGGTGTGATGCTTTGGGAGGAAGGTGTTCTCGAAAATGTGCTTGCTAGAGGACCAAGATGTGTCTCCTTGAGTTCTAACCGTTGGTGCAGAGGGCCACAGTTAGCATATCTTGTTTCTTTTTCGATTGCGACTTTGAAGAATGGATATGGAATCAGAGTGCTTCTCCTTTATCGTATGATGATAAGAGATGTGTCGGTAGCCCACACTCAAAGGAGGTATCTCAGGATGTTTCCAGACTAATGCGAGAATATTGAATTTTTACTTACTCTTCGTGAGTTTCCAAGACATCTTGGGGAGTAGAGAAACGTTTGCTGCGTAGTGGAAAGATGGGTAGGAGAAAGGAATGTATTTCTAGGTGCGAAGGTTGAGGGAGCTGATGCAGAGGAGAGAAGGGTTGAGTGGAAGGGTAGTTGTTGTTGTTGAACTGTTTTGAATTGGTTCGTAATGAATAGGTAATGGGCTCGAATGGATTGATTGATGGGGTAGCGGTAGCGGCAGAGTAGAGTCGGCTGGTGCTGGCTTGGCTGGGCAAAGATAAGTTCCGAGAGTACGAGGGTACGAGGAGGGTACGAGGGTACGAGGGGACGAGGGGACGAGGGTACGACGACTGCAGAAGGAAACTAAAATCTTCGAGACAACTTCGGGCCGGTTACTACTTGGTACTTGACAGTGCAGTGCGGTCAGGAATTGGAATTAGCAAGTGTGAGGGAGCACCCGAGGAAATAGACGTCCTCCTGGCTAAGTAGACGTCCTCCTGGCGAGCAGAAGAATAGTAGACGTCCTCCTGGCGAGCAGAAGAATAGTAGACGAGAATGTCCTACTTCGTATATGCTACAACTGACAGCAGACACGATCGATTATGAACCAATGGACCAATGATGATCATTAAGGACACTGTCGTGGCTACGGGAGAGGAAAATGCCGCATGTGGGTGAATATACAATGTCGTCGGTTTACTGTTCACTGGAGGATATACTCGATACGCCCCCGTGCTGATATTCACCGGCCTCGCCTCTCTCGTGTGGTCTGTCCGGTTCTGGTTCTGTATACATGTCGAGTGGCTGAGCACGAGGCAAATCCTCCCTGCAAGTTCTACCAGCTTCATGGATATTACAAGTATCTCGAAACTACGATTACCCCTACGAGCCTGAAACATGGATTGTCATTTAAGGCTGGAAAGGGGGGCGGCAACGGAACAATGAATATGCATCGAAAAGGAGATGTATATCCTCACATGCCACCATTCGTGCAGTCGGTTGATATTCTGTCGATCCTCATTTGGATCTTCACTGCAACTCCTCCTGGTGTGCTAAACTCCGATAACAACACTCGGGATTCCGATAAGAAAACTTTGCGGCTGACCTAGCGAGCCTAGGCGCTTTTGCTAAAGGAGACTTTCTCCCGTCAATGTTCCGACTGTACAGTCTCGTCGGAAGTGCATAAGTTCAATGTTTATGTGTATCGATTGCTACTTATTACTTGGGTTCATGCTGGAATTTGTCTATGAAGGAGTAGATCCGTGACATTGATCAAACCCCTCGATGTGTTGACTTCACAGGTGCGCGACATACATCTTATTAAATGTGGCTGGTGCATCGCTCAAGATAGATTAGCGAGCTTTGTGTCCTTGACAAGCCACAATGATCTCTTGTTACTCCAAGGTTCCACCGCAACACTTGGAGACGTTAACTTTCTATCGACGACAACATATTGGAACGTGCTTCCATCATACAGCTACCCGATGTTCTTTGTGCATTTCCATTTGAATTGAATCATTGGCCAAGTGAAATCATAACCCAAATCTTCATATTGCTGTCCTCAATCGATTTGTCAGCCCTGGCGCATAGACGTCGCCCAAGTCAACAAACGCGGTAATGGGCGTCATCCGCAAGAAGACGGCAACGAGAGGTGGTGAAGGCGGTGTGAAATATGTTTGTGATATATGTTCTGCGGATATTACTTCTACCGTACGTTTCTTTCTATCTACGTCTCCAGCTCTACCCCACTATAGTCACGTATATCGACTGACCTCGTTTACATCAGGTCCGAATAAGATGTGCTCATCCAGCTTGCAACGAATACGATTTATGTGTACAATGTTTTTCCAACGGCGCAACCACTCAACATCATCAACCTGCCACCCACCCGTACCGAGTCATTGAACAAAACTCCGTTCCGATCTATGATAAGAACTGGGGAGCAGATGAAGAACTACTGTTACTAGAAGGCGCGGAAATATATGGGCTAGGATCATGGGCAGATATTGCAGATCATATTGGAGGTTATCGAAGCAAAGACGAAGTTCGGGAACACTACACGAAGATATACCTTGAAAGTCCCAACTTCCCATTACCGAAAAGAGCCAGCCCGCACGACACACAACTACAAGATGAACTCCCGCGAGAAGAGTTCCAAGCCCGCAAGAAACGAAGAATAGAAGAGAGGAAAGAAGCCGCCAAAAACGCACCACCCGCACAACCTAAGAAGAAACCTACAGCAAGTGTTCCATCATGTCACGAAATCCAAGGTTACATGCCCGGACGTTTAGAATTCGAAACTGAATACGCCAACGAAGCCGAAGAGTCGGTTCAACTAATGTCATTCGAACCCGGTGATGGCATCAACCCAGTAACCAAGCAACTTGAGCCCGAAATGGAACTCAAGATGACTGTAATGAACATCTACAACATGCGGCTTACTCAACGCGCCGAGCGCAAGAAGGTAATATTCGAGCATAACCTCCTCGAGTACCGCAAAAACACCACCCTCGACAAGAAGCGCACGAAAGAAGAGCGAGAACTCCTCAACCGTGCCAAGCCTTTTGCGCGCATGATGAACCACGATGATTTCGAAGAGTTCTGCAAAGGTCTCATCGACGAACATAATCTGCGGCAAGCAGTAGCGCAACTGCAAGATTGGCGACAGATGAAGATTGGCGATCTAAAGAGCGGAGAGAAATACGAACTAGATAAGGTCCAGAGAGCAGCAAAGGCCCAGCCCATGGGTAGTATGGACCGCGATCGCTTCTCTACAAACGGCCGATCGAAAGCACCCCCAGTCATTGAAACCCCCAACGGCGCCGCGATCCTCGTTGCGCCCGAACTACCCGCCGATATCCAACCACCACCTCCATCTCAGGCGCAACCTAAACGCGAACCCCAGCCCATCGCGCCTCTCTCGACCATTACACCGCTCCCGCTGAATCCAGCGCAAACAGCAGATATTCAACTGTTAACGCCGGAGGAAATCGATCTCTGTGAGAAGACGAGGTTGAATCCGAAACCGTACTTGGTAATCAAGGAGGCGGTGCTGAGGGAGGCGGTTAAGGGGGATGGTAAGTTGAAGAGGAAGGCGGTAAAGGAGATTGCGAGGGTGGAAGGGGGGAAGGGAGGGAGGATCTTTGATTTCTTTTTGGGGGCGGGGTGGGTGGGGAAGGCGTAAGGGGGGTGTTGGTGACGGTGAAGATGGATCAGGGGAGAGGGGAAGATGTAGAGGGGAGGCCAAGAAGAGATGGGTGGATGGAATTATAATGGATTGAACACTAGCAGGGCGGGTGGCGTGTTATGTGTTATGTGTGTGTATATAGAGTGGATAGATACCTTATATTCTCATGTTCATGTTTCATTTCTAAGTTAGGAGCGGGCGAAAGTTTAACAAAGGAGGGGGGGAGGAGGACAGGATAGGATAGGATACTGTAGTCTGCCATAGACTGGGTTAAGGCGCTGAGCCTTTTTATGAGGGATAGGTTATGATACGGTAGGATACTATAATTCATGTATATGATATGAATATACATATTACCGATATGAAATCTTATGCATGTATTGCATGGTATGTACGGCGTTTGAAATGCATTACAGGCGGGGTAGAGACGGGAGGGGTGGAGGGAGGAGAGACGGATAGGATAGCTTAGGCTAGTTACATGTAGATGAGAAAAAATCGCAATGAATGAGTGTATGAATGACATGCATGGAATGAACATGAAAAATGTGCTGTGCTGTGCTGTATCATAGGAGGAGATAATACAGAAGAATAGGTCAGCGGGCGAGGCGAGGCGATACGGAGACTGACTGACTGGATCAAATGAGGTTGCCGACTATAGGATAGGATAGGTGGTGAGATAAGATACCGAGTGCAAGGCGAGGGAACGGAGGGAAAGGAGCTGGTTGGAAATCAAGTAATTGAGTGAGTGAGTGGACTGGTGTTTTTGTGTTTCACAGCGGCACGCAGTTGGATGTTGATGTAGGTGTAGGTGTAAGTGTAGAGGGGTGGGGAAAAAATATAAAAAAATAATAATGATAATAAAATAAACCCTGAAAAATATAAAGTCTCACTCAAATGGAATTATTCTGTAGCTTTCAGCTTTGATTTGTGCCAGGCTGGAAGGGGAGAGAAAGGAGAAGGAGAAGGAGAAGGAGAAGAAGAAAGAAGGAGAGAGCGAACACTTGTAGAAAGGTAAAACTATGACGAAAAAGGGCGTCACAAGCCTAGAAACCCATGGGCAGTTGAACGGCGATGATCCATGATTCAAGTAGTATGCAAGGTGCAGCTGTAAGAGCAAAGGAAGGGGTACTTCGTTGAGTGGATGAACTGGTCCAAGTTGTGGATGAGACAAGACAAGACGAGACGAGACGAGGCGAAGCGAGGTGAAGCGAGACAAGACAAGACAGACAAGACAAGACAGGGCATGGCTAGCAGATGAGTGTACTTTAAATTATGCGCGTAGCGAATTACTCCGGACAAAGAAGGCAAGATAAACGGTGGTGAGAAAAACAGGAGATAGGTGGTTGCGCGTAAAGGAATTGCGGCAAATAAACTCATGAATAGATTTGGTAGACAAGAAGGATGTGAGGATTAGAAAGCGAAGCGCGTGTGGTAGGTAAGATTCATGATATATAGAAAAGGGGAGGAGGAGATAATAAGTAGAGAATTGGAGATGGAGGTTAATGTATATACATTTATATTAGAAAGAGTAGAGAATAGGGGGAGGAGATAGAAGTTGTATACAGTGATAATCGACAACCAAGGGCGGGAGATAGTTGCTAAGCATATATACTTCCATGTTGTGCCGTCCAAATAGACAGATTTAGAATTTCACAAGCTGCGTGACGCTGTATACATTCACCCAATGGAAAGAAAGATATAAGAGATGATGAAGATACCACTCGTGCATTCGGATGATACTTTTATAGGAAGATGTTAGACATTTGTCTAGCACGTCCCAAAGATAAATAAACATGATCATTCGCAAAGTTCTTTTCCTGATACATCCCCCCCCCCCCCTTTCCCTTCACGACTCCCGGCCGTTTATTCTCCTAGCTACCCCACCTCATCTCAGTCTTGATGGCTCAACAATAGCTGTTGTGAGCGAAAGAGCCGCTCTTAGACTGATTCATTCCACTCAGCTGCAACTGCTTGCGTAGTCTGCGCCGTGCGTCATGACAGGGGTGAGTACATCAGCAGCCGGCAACCTCCAAGGGAGGGAAATGGGAAATAATTGAAGAGAGTAGCTTCATCGATAAATTACACAATAGATAAGAGGGTTTAACCAATCAACTCTGATCATGGCAGCTAATTGTCGGAGTATAGGTAGAAGAATGAAAGTAGTAAGGTTAACTTGGCTGTTCACCCACCACGTGAAAATTGCAATACCGTTACACATTTCGTGCAAACAGATCATTTGCTTTCCAATTTGACCTATACACAGGAAATTGACACAAAGAATGATACATAGGCTGAAAGAGGGTGGATTTCTTACTATAGAGGTCTAGATCGGATCCGAATGCATGTGGACTTGAGCCGAAGTATAGCTGAAGGGCGTTGCGGTACAGTGCGATGATCGTGGAAACATGAATATATATTTCCGTCATAGAAATGCAACAGCATGTTAATGGTCCTAGCTGGTACGATGCGTCGCTGTGACGGACCGAGGGCAGCAACCAAAGAATAATAGAGACCGGGTTCACTTGAAGGCAGCCGACAGTGGAAACACATCAAGCAGAAAGATATTTAAGAATGCCCAATTTGTGCCGCACCCTAATTCTATAAAAAAATCAATGTTCTGGGGAGTGGGATAGAACAGCGAAAGATCTTTTCATAATTGAGCGATCTAGAATAGTGTAGGTGTAGGACAGAAAAGGAGATTTAGGAGAGCCGACCTCGAGATTAAGGTTATGGATGAGACCATGGATAACCGAACTTTGTTTATTGCAGAGAATCAATATCATGTCGGGTCATGTCCAAGGTTAAATTCTTGGTGCCATCGTAAGGAGTGAATTGGGAGCGCTTCATGGATTCAATGTATAGGTCGTGCATACTTGCATGACGGGGATCGTGAGGGGAGACAACATTAGTTGTACGAACCATATGACACGGAGAACTCAATCCAACTCTATATAAAGATCCCCTACGCATAAATATGGCGTGAACTTGTGAATAAACACATATAGAAGGCAGTTTTGGAGTAGAAAGAACGTTCGAGATTAGGAGGAATTCGAGAAACATAGAAGATGTGCTATAAAGATGGTGGTGGCGAGGAAAGTAGATTTGGTCCTGTTGACTGGCCTGATAATTGATATCAGCTAATCGAAAGACGTGCAGAGTAGAAAGCAGATATGGTGTTGAAACTATACAAGGAACAAACTTGATAACATACCGTTACTGCTATGTGATATTAGATGAGGAGAAGCTTCTGAAGATGCGCATATTATGAAAGGTCGCGTTTGTCATATTGGAAGGTCGACAGTTATGTGCAAGCCGTGCGAATAAGCACCAGAAGAACATGAAACACCAGAGTTGACCAAATTTCTTCTACATGCTATGAAGCAATCTGTATGAGTAAGATTGAACTACAGAGAATATAAGGATAAGCATATCGGCGGAGTGCGAAACAATGGAAATATGTAAAGTAGCATCAAGCAAGGCAGAGCACAGCATGCTCGACGAGCAAACCTTGAGAGCAAATGATATGCATAAGACCCACAAACTCGAACTTCAAAAGAACATGCCAGCAAGAACGCATTGCACATGCGGTCTTCGTGCCGACAAACTAACCATGCATGCCCCTATGTGGAATCACCAGGTTAGGTGTAGTGTGATCGCGGGGGTTAGGGGAGCCGGCCAAACCACCGATCGAGCGACGTAAACACTTGCTACATTATCATCGCGGACTCGGTCTCAGCACCGAACAATGAGACGTCAACTCAAGGCTACCCAATCAGGGTTTTGGGTTTTGGACTTCTTCACTTTCATGTAAATGAATAGGCGTCGCGCAGACCCGGAAATGATTCATGAGCTGTCTCAAATGCTCCTGCCCGCCTCCCCAAGTACTGGGGGCTTTATCAAAATCACCGGATTATCGGTTGTTCTTACCCTGCGTTCTTGAGACTAGAGATGACGATTGCCGAAAGAAATCCGCATATAAGTGACAGTGCTCCAAATCCTCGCAAGCTCAGGGCATCTCCCAGTTGTGATTTGCATTCTTGACACACTACATAGACACACTATATATCTATGAACTGGATAGTGCGATTTTCCCCTTGATTCGTCCCACATGTACCTGCTTGAGATTCATACCCAATAGAAGAGAGGGCGTGAGCGCTAGAATTGAGGAGCATCTCAAGGCAGACGAGGCAAGTTTCCGAGCGGTTTCGCCGCGCCTCTGCTGCGCCTGCTCTTGTCCGTATCAAGACCTTTGTTCCCATCAAACAGGGCTTGGAACAGGCAAGGAGAACCATCGCGCTGGGGATGCTATGCAGCACTAGTATAAAAATACAGCTGCACTTGTTGCAAGCGCATTCATTGTTACAAGTCGCAGAAGCAGAGGCGGCAGCTTGCTCTCAATATGGCGTGACATGCGGAGTGATTGGGCTGAAGGCGATGTGGCCTCTGAAATTTGTTTTGGCAGGATCGACTGACGGCCTCTCATTTTGCGGGCGGAGTGTGGATTCGGAGGAAGCTAGAAGAACTGCAGTCTGCCGGTTCTCCACCCAGACCGTTAGGAGATACACTCGGCTCTCCATTGCGCAGATGTAGTCAGAGGCGGGTCGATAGCCCCTCGTGTAGCTGCAGATTTCATTGTGCTGCTAGAGATGAATGCTGGAGGAAATGAGGTATAAATAGATAGTTCAGTCGTCTCGCAAATTCCAATCCTCAGATTCCACCTCTTCGTGCTGTCTCACTATTCTCTCGACCAACACATCGCGATTTGTTCCGAACTCTCGAGAGCTCAAGTAGCGAGAGCAGAGCTGGTCATTTAAAATTGCTAATCGCAAGAGTAGATGAGTGCCTGCCCTGCAAAATATTGTTCTTTGACGTGGTGCTCGAGACGGTGTAAAATGATTCGAGTGTGGTCGATCTGTCGAGCATAGAAAGATATCGTTCCTGAGCTAGTGGCATGTCAATCAGTTAAGTGGCAGCCCCCACATGGAGATGAAGGAAATGGGAAATGGAATATGGAATTAGTTTGTTCTCTTGCAGGTTGTCGACCACTTGAGCCTAGTACATTGAACTTCGAATGAATAGTTGAGAGACCGTGTTTCATTGTGGTAGATATATATTTTTTGTATTGAGGAACGGTTGGGTGGGCTCTGAGAGCTTCTACTCGGTGCATCTCGTAGCACAAATGAAGTCCGATGAAGAATCTTACCGATACCTCCTGGCATATGTCCCATAAGCTTAAGTCTTTAGAAAAGGGGGTGTTGGAAAGGACAAACTACCTACACCTGAGATTATCGTAATTGAATAACGGGTATGTCACCGTTTAGATTCTCTAGGCTACATGAAGATGCTATGATTATCATGTGGTTCAGGGGTTGGAGCTCGAACAAAACAGGACAGGACCTCGACATTGTGCTCAAAAGACGGCAGCAAATAAGAAGACACGCAGAGTGAGAAGTGATGAGCTACTCTGGAGTCAAAACAATTGTTGGCTGTCGAGATGGGGCTGCGTGGTGACCGAGTTGTGCATGAGTGACGGGAAGGCGTTTGCTTCTGAGGTGGCTAGAAGGAGGCGAAGAAGTTCAAATATTCACACGACACACACAGCACACACAGCACACATCACACACAGCACACAACAGCATTCGACATTGGCACGACCAAAGAGCCACTCGATATACATGCGCTGTATTGCCATCATGGCCGGTCAGGTCCCCGATCCATCAGCAGCATTGTACGTGTTTCTGCAAGTCATAAATACTAATATAATGGTATACTGGTATAAGAACGCGACTGATTGACTATTTTACTTGGAGGTGGCGTATAACAATCATCCTATCCATGCCCACATGCCCACACCCGCCCACACCCACACCCACACCCACACCCATACTCCTCCCTCTCGAACCTCCCCGTTCTCATCAAGGCCATGCTCTCCCAAAGTTATGAAGACTCGGTAACAGCGCAAAGACATACATGCCATCATGTCACCACTGACTACCGAATACTGCCGAATACAACCGACCGACTAGTACCGGCTACTACCGACTACTACCGACTACTACCGAATACTAGTTCCTATGACTGTGTCAATATGATGTCAAGCTTTCTGTCAGAGAATGCCCTACGCTCATCGTTAGAATGGTTTCGCCACCACTAAAGCATCCAGATTCGAGAATTTGATATCTGAAAATTGCCAGTTTTACTTGGTCGGACTTTTATACCCATATATGATTGCCACCTGCCACCTGCCATCTGCCACTTGCCACTTGCCACTTGCCACCTGCCACCTACCACCTGCTGCTCGCTCTCTTCTATTTTGTATCTTTCTATGAGTACTCTGATTTTTATGCTTCATAGGTGGGATCTAGTTTGGCCGCACTGAACGGGATTGCAGAGCAGGCCCGGGAGAGATTTTGGAGATGTTCATCGTCAACAATCGTCAACAATCGTCAGCAATCGTCAGCAATCGCCAACAGTCGCCAATAGACGCTATGCCATGCCTAGGTATTCCTGGAATCAACAGTCGGTCCTTGATCATGGGGTTTTGATTCTTTCAAAATCATCTATCATATCTTCGACCTTGACATCGACCTTGACATCGACCTCGACCTCGACCTCGACATTGAGCACATAACGTCTTGTTGCTCCGCCCTCGCTCACAAGAAACCTCTTGCCGGTCAAGGAGATAGCAACACATTGATGAGGAAGGGAGAGTCTCGGGGTAAATAGGGGCACGGCCTACCTAACCAATACATGTGTGTATACGTATAGACAGTATACGACGGAAGTTACGCGGTTTTATATTACCGACTGAGCTGAATGTGGTTATCGACTCCCTTTTTCAGATTACATACTCCATACCTGCTCACGCGAATTCCGGTCTCTTGGAGAGAAAGTTCCTAGCAGCCTCAGTATCAATGACGAAGTCCAAATTCAATTCAACACTTGAATGACAAATCACCCAGCAAGCGAAGACAAATAAAACAAACGCGTTTCGGGGGGGTGAGCGGGAGGGGATCCATTAGACTAACTTGCTTAAAATCAACAGCAACTGCGAAAAATATCCTCCACGCTCATATCTTCATTTCTCGTTCATCCTTCATCACACGCATTCATTATTCATCGTTCATTATTCGTCCTAATATCGTACATCCTCAGATCACAGCATCAAAATGAAAAGTCACCGAGAAAATGAAAAGTCACCGAGAAAGATGGACTCGGTTGATCGATGCCCTCCTCACATCAACTCTATCGATATCATATAATTCTCCTTCCCACCATCCACTCAACCTTTATGACAGTCAGATATTCTCAGAGCCCATGCCTATCCATTGTGGCCAAGCGTCCCGATTACTTGACAGCTCCAGGGCAGAGATCGAATGGACGTTAATGGCGTACGATTGCAAGGTGTGTCGCTTCTCCAACAACCACAACAAATCATTTTCGTGGTCGGAACCTTACGTGAACAATCAACTGGCAACCATAGTATATGTTTTCGAGATGGATAAGTGCCCTGGCTGTACGCCAGATTCGACAAAAGACATGCGCCGGACACGGTTTTCGATTCCACTCGACAATCCTACGTTTCCTCCTCAATCCTAAAAGAGATCTCGCCAATTTTCATGTTTTGAACTGACGGAATGTTTGAATACGAATATGGGAAATGCGTAGGCAGGAGCAATGAGAAAGTGACTGGATGCCTCTCCGTATATTTTTTTCGTTGAAATGCAGACTGGCGCATTGAAGGAAAAGGGGTATCACAGACGCGCCAAATGAGTAATGGACCTCCACCCACAAGTCGAATTTACATCCATGATGATCGCAAGAGAGTGAAGTTTAACATCTTAGCAAAGCTAGGATTCGCAAAGCCATGAAGTCGACCGTGTCCAGGTGGCAAAATTGACCCGAATACCAAAAGCTTCACGCAATCACCAGACAAATGGCACCCTTGCCATTCGCGATAGATGGCACATCATAATAGAAACGAAACGATCAATTCATATTGAGCAAGTTTCGGATTTGCATAAGCTGTTGCGCGCCTCGCTCCTCTTCAGATGGCTGTCGTAATGAAACGGGATCAGCCGCAAATGATTGAAATCCAAATGAAGGAGATAGTGCAACCCATTCTGCAGATATTGTTGGGGTAAACCTCTTTTGAATGACGTGGACCGGTTGAGTATATGTCGGTCTTGTAAAGGCATCAAGAACGTCACCCAGCAGAAATCTCGAATTGTTTGGAAGGGCATTATGGAAGTCCTCCTCAAGGTCATTTGGCAGAGGGTTCATCAGATCCTTTGCCGTCTTGTAGAGGAGCTGCAGGAATGTTTCCGTCACCGGGTAGCCTGAGTGTGATTGCGCCAGAATACTGATTGCTAGCTTAAGGGCTGGCCATCCTTGGGTATAGAATCGTATCCTCACATCTGTCAGGTGGAGGATGGCGAACATCTGCATAACAGGTTGATATCGTGAGATATCCAGCGAGTGGTAGTGTTCTTCAAGGAGGGACAACCCCTGCTGTGCGTGCTCCCATAAAATGCGATCCACAAGCGACGTAGGAAAACCATCAAAGTCGAGAAATGGCCGAAGAAGCTGCACAATGGCAGTATGATACATTGTTCTAAACTTTCCATTAGCCACGCACAACGCAAAAAACATCTGGTGGTGCCCTACAGAAGCGAAATTGTATGTGGCAACAGCTGGGTATGCTTGTTGCTACTATTGGCAATTATGCTCGGAAGGTCATTACGCCATGCCTTAAGCCTGCCATATAGATTCAGGATGTGCTCTGCGGATATCGGTGGACCGTTCAAATCATACAATAGAATCTCAATATCGCCGACAATGGCGGCGAGTTTCGCTTTCTCACGGTTATTCGTTGCCATATAGCTCGACTGCCAAGATATATTCTGGTCGATATTATCTCTGGGGCTGCGGTAAAAAGCCCACTCCCTCTCATCGAGTTGTTGGTCGTAGACTTCATCTACTGTTAAGTAGTTAGAGAACGTCGTGTCGAAATCGGGAGGCGTTCGAAAAGTCATCTGTGCCCACTCACTAGAATTGTCAACTGTACCGGCACATGGACAGCTTCGGTGAGCAGAACTTACATGTTAAGGCAATGCAAGCCTCTAGCAGTATTCCGCCATACTCTTTCATACCATTCGCCTTCAAAACATTTCAGATTCGCCATCAGGTTATTGGCCATAGTCAGATACTCTGAAGCAAGCAACCCCTTTCCCCTTGAACAGGCTACCAGGAACATTATTGCAAATGCTTGGACATTCACAAGGCTGTAGTCTTTGTGGTCCAGCATATGACTTGCTGCATCGCTAAAGTCCTTGCCAAGTACTTCAAAGTCGGTCGTATCGCCATCCACTGGTGTGTGGTGATAGCAGGCCATTGCGCAGATGGCATTTACTAAGGCGATCGAACAAAACACATTGGACTCATTCGGACCATTTCGGTAGTGGTTTACGAAGATTCCCTCATCGAAGAGTGTATGAACAGGATGAACCCAGGTGAAATACAGTGTAAAAAGGTGATGCATGACCTCTTCGTCCGCGGGTAAGCTCGACCATTGAAAAGTCGAAGGACCTACTCCGTTTATCTCGTTGTTGGTAAGGTCTATCGTAGAATGGGGGGAAGCTCCAGATGAGCGACCATCCAAGTCATCATTAGTTGACTGTAGCCATTCGGCTATACTTTCGATTGATCCGTGATTTTGAAGTCGATCTATTATGATGGAGACGTTCTCGTTGGCTTCGATTGCATGAAAGATTGACTCGGCATCGCGTCTCCAGTGCTGGTAAGACCTAAGACTCTCGACCATTTGCATCTTTGCATGCTTGGTATGAGGCTGGTAGGCACAGTTTCCTAATGCTTTGCACACACATCGGCCGCAGGGTTCTTTACCATCGCACTGAATATACTTAGCTACAAGACCGACAAGCCTTGCTTCACCAACCCGCATACAGTGAGCAATCGTACAAAGATCAGAAGATTAACTCACTTTTGCTCGTGCTCCTCTGCAGTTGGTGCATGCATTTTGCACAACATGCTCTGGCTTTCTTCTTCTTTTTGCACCTGGTACTGCGATGTATATGTTGTTCTTCTGAGCTCGTTCATCTGCGTTGGCTTCGGATGTGGCTAATTGATTACTGCTGTCGGCTGCTAAGTTCCCATCCCCCTGTCGGTTAGATGGGCGGAGAGGTCGTAGCGGCATTGTCAGTGAGACGATGTGGTATCGGTTGATGTACGGTTGAACTTTCTTTAACTCATGGAAAGGTCTTTGCGAACAAACCTTCATAATTTATTCGAAGTTGTGTTCAATATATGCTGTTGAAGTAATGGGCAGCTAACTCGAAGAAGGCGGAGGCAGCCAATAGTGCAGTTCAATACCCTAAGTGATGCGGGTTAAGGCATACGAGACCGATATGAATGTGTCGCCACACGTTCAGAAAGCTTTTTCAGCAGTCATACGTCGAACTGTGTTGCTTTTTGCCAGGGATTCGACGGAGGCGTAATGGCAAACAAAATAAATTAGCAATCACATTCCTTGGATATCGAATTGATGAAGAATCGGTCGACTACAAAAGTGTCGAATAACAAATAGGGCTGCGTTGAGGTCATGCTCCCTTGGCGAGCGAGCATGTATCCAGTTATCCAGTAGCTAGGGTTCTCATCGAAGCTCAATCGATCTATGTACAAAAGCTACAGACGACCACCCGGTAGCATTGGGGCCTACCCTGGATCAAGACGGACCACCAAGTTATGTGAATAGCTTTACGTTTCTAGACCTCGAACACCACGGTCTTTGTGTTGGTAACATAAGCCCATATGATACACGAGCTATAAAAACTTCAGGGACGCATACCTGGGCTAGATCCAATCTTCGGACTACACTATAGCTTTCTTAATAGTGATAGCCTCCGTGCTAATTGAGACGGTGCACCTATCAACCGTGCGGCTCTTGTGCACCTGTGTGGTTGAAGTACCCGGGAAGGTTAGGGAGGTAAACAGGACTCCTACCTCGTTGCCCATAAGACGTACAACTCATCCTCAAAGGCATGGTTTCCTTGTCCTTGTCTTTATTAAACAAACGGAGAAAACTATACGCTTCTGAAAGCTCAATTATAATAACCAGATATATGTTAAGAGCCCTTGGAAATCATTTAACGACACAGAGGTAGAAGATAAAGCTTATCTTAATGTTCTCAAGCTAAAAGTATATCAGATGTACCAAAAGCCGACTTATTCGAGTTCACATGAAGAATGGGCATATTCATTGGATCTTGTAAGGGGCAATAGGATATAGCTGAATCAGCTCAAATCGAGATGCGGCGTGAAGTCCGTCCCCGCCGACGAGCTCTTCCCACTAATTGTCAAATCAAAAACAACCCGAACCCCCCTGACTTGCCATGCGTTCAACGGAAACCTACTGATATGAATAGGCGATTCACCCACGAGTTTGCCTGGGAGGGGAAATCGTTTAAAACCTTATTCCGCCCCTCATTCTAGCACGCAAGCTCTCTAATACTGTACTCACGCGTTTTCCCTCCTTATTAAAAAGTTAGAATGCCATCATTAACAGCTTCCTTAGTGATTGATATTGGAGAAGGGCTTCTCATCCGCCTCAGCAGACAACTGCGAAAACCAACCTAAACTGAGTCGGCAGAGGTATACTTCTTCTCAGTAATATAATCCAAGCCGTAGAGAGACCGACCGTTAGAGAAAAAGATAGACATCTTAAATAAACGAAACGGTTCGGGCTAGCTAGTAGTAGGGCTCCCGAGTTTGCTATCCGGTAGATTAAAAGGAAAGATATTCCGCTGTGTGATATGATATGACGTTTCTCTCCAAGATCTGCTTTATAAGTCATATATAAGTGAGAAGTTATCAAAAGCTGCCGTCCCCGTGGCTTTCAACGACCAGTGGAGGTCGAAAAAAGAGCTTCATTAATCTAGATCTGAACTGCACCATTTGATCCGGTTTTAATTAAGTCAAGGGTTCTTTTACTTCCGGCTTCCGTCGGCTGGCTTGTTGTTTCTTTGTACTATATAAGTTAAGATAAGATGGGATTTTGCTTTTACCGTAGTATCGGTTTTCCTTTTTAAATCCTTGCATAAGTATGTATGATTTTTGCGAAGGGGGTTGTAGGTTTACTAATCATTGCTGTATGTACTTCTTTTCTGCGTTGGGACGTTTCTTGCACATCTGTACCCCAGAAACCTTCACGAGGGATCTACTTGTGGCTTTTGCTGCAAGAAACTCGATGGTTGGCTTTTGTGTGTGCGTTCTTAGTTATTGGCTCTCCTATGGAGTTTTTCCGGTTGGGTTGGCGGCAATAAGTTAGTTCTATGCGGAAAGGTGGAAATAATGAATGACCTAGGATAGCTGAGCGTTACACTTACTAGATCTATTACTGTATCAAACGATGACGAGAACAATAATAATGATGATAATGATGATGATAACATCCCTTATTATTGCCGCTCTTCTTTGTATCCACAAGTTTTCCCTGAATTTTGCTGCTTAGCATGGATAGATTGTAGAAGTGATGTAGTGGTAGTGGTGAATGGTACATACAGTACATGGTGGAGCTGACCTCTCCGGTTCCGACGAGGGCTGGCTATTGCGGGTGAGATTTGAGATGGTTATCGTATGATGCGCAGTGCAAGTGCGAGCACGAAATTGCAGATGAATACAGTAGATGAGATGCGGTGCATGAAGTGGGAGTGAGTAGAGGTGAATGAATGAAGGGAGGGTCTCTCTTGTCTGTGGACTCTGTTTCACCTTTCGAAATTCTTTTGAGGATTATATTAGATGATACATAACTACAGGATAATAATGGCGGGTTGCGGCATGTGGTGGTCCATCCGGGAGAGCCAAATGCGGAGATGGGGACAGGTGGTCTGATAGTCATGGCATTATTATCCGACTTCGTTCTGTACTTTCTGGTTTTCTAGTCTTGCATGCGGAAGAGTAGGTAATGGCGCTTTTGGCCACCTGCAAGGGAGTGATCTACTAGGCTTAGTTCTAGATAGCCTGCGAAGGGAGGTTCGGGGAAAAGCTCGGGGACAGCATTGTATGGTGCCAATCCAGATATGCCATGCAAAGCACAGATACTCATTGTGGCAGAAGCATATCCGATGCATAAGTTCAGACTTCTGCAACTGCTCAAGTGTGCGGCCTGTGGCCGGGTTAGAGAGCGCGCCGGGTGTATCTTTCGGGATTTTGGTGGCGATTTGACCAGACGGGCTTTAGGGGGTTTACTGCACACTGAAGGAGGCTCCTCTACTTCCTTCTCGCGCGACGCTATTAGTTCTTGTAGATATTCTTGATGCACGTTTTCACATACGTATATATATATATGAGTCAATAATTTAATAATTTACTAAGTTAATATCTTGCAAGTTGTAGCTCAAGTAGCTCAAGTTGTAGCTCAACTTGAGCAGGAATGCGGCAAGGGAGGGACGCTAGAGCCAGCAAACACTGCAAAGGCTCGTGATACGACGAACACTTGCTTGAATGCTACATACTTAGCCCAAGCAAGACTTCCTCACATTCAGGTCCCAAGAGGTTGAACTCGACCTTTTTGGTGTGATGATGTCAGAGTAAGTAAAGCTTTTATGATTAACAAGTATAAGGATCCCTTGATTATTCTCGTCAACTATAGTTAGTTCATCTTGAGAACAGCAAGGTTACAATGAACTGCGGCAGCGCACTACAACGAAACACTGTATGTCGAAGAGGAATATGTAAGACTGTGGTTTGTGAGTCACAGTGTTGTCAGTAGTATGCCCGTACAATATTGCATACCCACTGTATACGCTGGTATAATAGTGCATTCTGTATAGTTTGTAATATTGAAACTGATAGTATAAACAGTTTTATATCCTCAAAAACAGTATATAATAGCTATATACTAAGTGTACAGCGACGATATAGACGGAGGAGGTAAATTATATAATAAAACAGGGCCCTAAAACCTTAGTCTTATTTAAGATTTTAGTATTAAACTAGATATATTGAATCTATCTACTTCGATCCAATTTCAATCACTAATATTACTATCAACTTATTAACAACTTTACTACTATATCGAATTTATACAATATTCTTTCAGATTTCGATTCAGTATAATTGATTGAGTAATTCTAAAACTTCGTTTTATCTCAATTAAACGATTTTTAGTTAAAATCACGATCTTTAAGTTGAAATAAGTATTCTAGATTCTATCCCGAATTCTATCCAAATTTATCAAAGGCTTCAAATTCTTTGAATTTAAATTATATTCCTCTTCTTAGCGTTCTAATAGTATACTACTAAGATATAGCTATTTGTATGCACTATACTCTATCCGTTTTATGACCCTTTAAACGCACTGCTGTACGTTTGGGAATGCCCTCAAACTGCGCTAGTTTACACGGTTTACACTACTGACAACACTGGTGGAGTCACTGTGAGTGTTACGAAAGATTTTAATACTTTGAGATTGGATTTTAAGGATAAAATATGTTTTGATTTTCTCATTGATTTCTATGTTTCTTTACTGATGGCTGGTTTCGTTTATCGTCTACAATAATGTACATTCAGCCATCTCGTCTCGTATCAAAGTCTAATATTATGCATATGCTATATAGCATCTCAACTGCGCAATAATATAATCAGTCCAGACATCCGACCTTTACCATCCTTGATTCTTCAACTGCTTCACCCTCCCAACAACTCCCTTAAATCCCTCCATAAACTTCCTTCTCCATCTCTCTCTTGCCAATCTCTTCCTCCTCAACCCAGGCCTTTCGTGAAACCTCTGCTTATTCAAATCTTGACGGACTTTGTTCTGTGAACAACTAATCTCTAACATCCGTACTGCTCTACTCAAGTCCATAGTCGGTCCAATCTCAAACGTGCGTCCCGTACTCGGCGTCAAGCGAAGCGGTTGTTGAACCGGCATGGGAGGGCGCGCTAACTCCGCTACATTATCCATCAAAGCCGCACCGCGATTTGCACCAGCACCAGTACGAGATGTAGAAGCAGGCATTTTCAGAGCGCTGAATATAGAAGCGGCAGAATTGGGCTGTTGGGGTTGGCTGGTGGCCTTGCTGAGAGCGCCCCAGAGCGCTGACGAGCTGCTGGTTGCGGATCGGCTCATATTCGGACCACCGTGCGCCTCGCGGTTCTCTATCTGCGCGGAAGGTGAGCTGAAGCGTGAGGGAGAAGTGCGGCTAGCGGGCTTGATCCAGTCGAGTGTTGAGGTGAGACTGTCAAGTGTGTCTTCTTTGGGGGCTGTGCGAGTGGAGGGTGCATTGGCTTCGGGAGTGGGGAGATCATCGCGCGATTTTGAATTCTCAGATAATGGTGCTCGGGTGGTAGGTTCAGGGTTGAATGCACTTCTTTGAGAGGTACTAGATATATATCTTCGGTCCAATTGTGCCCGTATTATGCTCTGTCTGCTGCATTGCAGAGGCCTGGCAAGTGGGGAAATGGAAGAACTTGACCGAACGACGGCCGCTGCGACCCGTCTTAATTCCATTCTGCCTTTGATGCGTTAACCTTGCAACTGTGAATCTGCGGGCGCGTAAGAACTTACATGGAGGGAATTGGGTATTGTGGACTTTGAGGTGTCGTTGATGGTTGATATTTGAACTTTTTGGTTGATGCGCTAAATCTCCGTCGAAGTTTGAGGGTCCGTGCACGAAGAGCTACGAATTTTGGAGAGCGAACAAGCACAGTTGAGTAAAGGGAATTGCATCGCGACAATTCTTAAAACTTCTGCGATCATTATTTCTCGTGTTAATTTTCTGGTGGGAAGTCATTTTTTTGCTTTAGAAAGAATCCGGAATCAAAAGCCACAATGTCTTACAATCCTTATGGAGGTAGCGATCCCAATGTTCACCCTTGAAGTATCGTCGCGTCTTGGTCTTCAACTTGCTAACAAATATCAATACAGCATCGCCATATGGCAGACCTCCAGGATTTGGAAGCTTCCCAGGCCAGAGTGGTACGCCACCTGGCATGGGACCCCCTCCAGGAATGGGTGAGAATCACTTTCGATAAGAGGCCTGACTGATGGCTAACGTGCAAACAGGTCCTCCGCCAGGCATGGCAGCGCCAGGTACTGCTCCTCCTCCAGGTTTACAGCAAGCCAACAATCCACAGGCTACTCGACCGACTGGCTTGCCCGCAAGTTTTCAAGGTCCCGTCAATATGCCAAACATTAATTTCAATGCGCCTGTCATTCGATTAGGCACCGGGCCTACAAAACCCAGCACACCCGTTTCTGCTGGTGGTGCGAGACCTATGGACCCTATGTCTGGTGGAGGAAAACTGGGCTTGGGCGCGGAAAGAGGAATGGAAGCGCAGAGACAAGCATTGAGGGATAGCATGATGTCTTTAGTGCCACCTACGAAGGAAGAAATTGTGCGAACAATATTCGTTGGGGGGATTACAGAGGGTTGTGGTGGTGATGATGGAATTGAGAGGATATTGAGCACGGCGGGGAGATTGCGCAGATGGGATAGAGCTATGGATGCGGCGGGAAAACCATGCAGTTTCGGATTCGCGCAATATGATGATGCTGAAAGTTTGGCTACTGCAGTGGAAGTTCTGAAGGACATTGAGGTGCCGACGAAGAAACAAGCGCCGTCTGATGGAATCAAAAAAGAGGAGAATGAGGGAGAAGAAAAAGAAGAAATTGAGAAGAGCAAGTTATTAGTATTTGTGGATGATAATTCGTTAAATTATCTAGAAAACTATCAAGCTACGCGCGGCGACGATGCTACAGGGGATCAGACACGTCTCGACGCGGCAAGGATGGGACTGAAAGCGGTTCTCTACGAGTTGTTTCATCCACCAATGTTCATCAAAACTGAAGGTGGGAGTGAGGATGTTACAATGCAAGATACGAACGCAAGTGGTGAAAATATCGAGGTTGTAAATATTCCCTTGGCTGCGGATGATGAGCTGGCGGACATTCCGGCTGAGATGAGAGAGACGGTTGCACAAGAAATTGCGGCGTTCAGAGACCGAAGCAACAGAAGGGATTTGGAACGTCTGAAGCGCGAAGAGGAGATGGAGGCGCTAGAAAGACAAC
Organism: Clarireedia aff. paspali H2; assembly: GCA_026770245.1. Lineage (NCBI taxonomy): Eukaryota > Fungi > Ascomycota > Leotiomycetes > Helotiales > Rutstroemiaceae > Clarireedia > Clarireedia aff. paspali H2. The sequence goes on along the minus strand of JAJCXA010000086.1, from coordinate 114,823 downwards.
GAAACGGTGCATCAAGGCCATCACGCCTTGCGTCCCCTGGTGCACAAATTCCAAGTGGGCCCGCTGCTGGAACGAATAATATTCCACTTGGTCCTCGTGGTGTCCCGAATGCACCTTCGGGACCCAAACTTCAAGGACAACAAATACCTCGCGATTATCAATCTGGTGTTAAGTTTGTGAATGGAAGTGGTATCAATGGTGCGGCCGGTGGAGATGTTTACATTAATCGCGAGGATGAGGATAGCGACGCTAGTGATGAGGAGCTTGAACGACGTCGGATAGCTAAGAAGGAAGCCGAGCTAGAGAAGCAATATCTTGACCAGGAAAGACGCTGGCTAAACCGTGAGAGGTCTCGTACCGCGGCAGTTCAGAGAGAAAAGGAGCGTGAGGATGAAGATGTCGCTAATGCCGATACGCTAAAACAAAAGATGGCTGCTAGACTCAAAGAATGGGATGACGATGCTGAGGCCGCCCGTAAAACCGATCCGTATTATGTTGATCGAAGCATGTGGATCCGTAATCGGGAGGTCTTCCGTCAACGGGAAATTGCGGCAGATGAACGGGATAGAATTGCGGAACAAAGAGAAAGACAACGCGATCAAGCCGATAAGGAACAGGCCAAGGGCTTGGCAGATTCTTTCCTGGACCGTCAAGCGGAAGAACTTGAGACCAGATCTTCCCGTATGGCGCAACAGCCATTCAAGTTGTCCCTTGGCGCCGCAGCACAAAAGGCACAGAAAGCAGCTCCTCCTCGTCGCACGGTTGCTGAAGTGGAGGGGCTTCTCGAGGATGAAGAAGACGTTGATAATTCATCGAAACGTACGCTCATTCCTATCAAATTCGATTCTTCTACAGCTGCAGCGACTCTTACGGATGAGGAACGTGATCAAGCTGTTCGTCAGCTGGCGGCAGAAATTCCTACCGAGAAAGAAGGTTTATGGGACTGGGATGTCAAATGGGACTACGTTGATGATGCAGTTATTGTGGAGAAGTTGCGACCTTTCGTGGAGAAGAAGATTGTGGAGTACTTGGGCGTGCAAGAACAGTTGTTGGTGGAGGTTGTAGAGGAACACGTTAGGACAAGGGGAAAGCCTCAGGATTTGGTGGAGCAGCTGGAAGGGGTATGTCGATTCTTCTATTTTAGATATCTTGCTGAAGCTGACTATTTTTATAGGCGCTGGATGAGGAAGCAGAGGTCTTGGTGAAGAAGCTCTGGAGAATGGTTATATTCTTTTCCGAAAGCGAGAAGAGAGGTCTTTCTGCATAGGGCTCTCGAGGCGAGTCATCGTATTGATCTCTGTGCCATGGATCAACGGCAAAGAGCATATCTTGGCGTCTATAGGTTGTACATTACGGAATGATACAGGGAAGACATTCTGAAAAGGACGTCAGATCGATAATATTTAGAAGTGTTTGTCAGGTCACACTGGGAGACAGTGAGGTAAATTCTGCGGAGCTTATTTCCGATCATCCCCGCAACGTTGTTGATCAAGGCTGGGGGTAATTGCTGCACGGTCAATCCCAACTTGACTGAACCATCCGATTTGTGGATAAATCCCCCCCAGCGACTAACTAATCTTCCCCGAGTTCAAACTTTGACCTTGGGTAAATTTAATCTATCGAAGTTCCAATCATCAACGTTTTAAAGATCTTTTACTATCCTGACTACATACTTTTTACTAGTGGATATGACTGCTTATGCTACTGTGGTGGATTCATCTAAACCCACGTAACAGATTAAGTGTAAAGACTATCATCATCGCTTATATACTTCCGTTTTGTTGCATATAACTTAGTCAAGTGACAAATGCGTTACGGAAAAGTGTAACTCTATTCTGAGTTTTTGGCCAAGGTGCTGATGTTTTGTTCACCATGCAGCCTTACCTCAAGTTTTTTGGTCTTTGCCTACTGCCCTTCTCCTCTCTTCATCGTCTTGCAACGGCTAAAACATGTTCTATGCCATATCACTCTGATCCGCTAGTGGATGATGCGCCTGCTATCACAACAGCTATTAACCTGTGTGGTTCCAACTCCACAATCTTGTTCGCTCCGAATATCACATATAATTTGTTGACCCCGCTCTCCTTTACCAATCTCTCGCGTGTGAATTTTCGGTTCGAGGGGAATGTTAGTTTGAGCCAGAATGTGACGGCAGTGCAGACTGTCGTTAACAATACGAGGATCTATGCAGGGAGGTGGATCACTATGAAAGGAAACGATGTGGTATTTGAGGGAAGCGAGAAGAACAATGGAGGGTGGTTTCTAGGTTAATAACATCCTGGCATCGAAGTGATGAATGGCCGCTGACAAGACAACTCATAGCACATGGTGAGAGGTGGTGGAGCTCGCCTTACGATTCGAATCAAGGTGGACGACCTCACTGGTTTGGATTCTCGGTCACGTAAGGATGCAGTCATCAATGATGCAGGCGCGTGCATGCTAACGGATGCAAGTGGACTCACTCTTCGCAACCTCAAAATTTTGAATCCTGTCGCATGGGTCTTCTCGATTGGCGGTAGCAATGTCCAGATGTACAACACGTTCATCGACGCAAGGTCTATGGCTGGATTTCCTTTCAACACAGGTATGCTGCCCCATCCCCTTTTCGATAAGAAGAACCATGTCTTTGAACAAAAAACCCAGATGGCATTGATCTCTCAGCCTCAAACGTTCTAATTGATACATTTGAAATCCACAATGGTGATGATGTAATTAATGTATCTCCCCCTGCAACCAATGTCACCATGCGCAATGTCATCGCCTCTGGCACCCATGGTCTTTCTGTATCCTGCTCGTCCGGCAAGGGTGGTAACTACACTTTTGAAAATGCGCTCGTCTACGACTCGTTAATGGCTGCGAGGTTCAAGGGTGTGCTCGGGGAGACTTGCAATGTTTCCGACGTTACCTGGCGAAATATCGAAGTGAGGAATGTCAGCTTCCCAATCCACTTCATCGCGAATTACTACGACCAGGAGAAGAGTGCGCCGAATGCTAGTACCAGTGCGATTGCGGCGTATGCGAAGAACTTCACTTGGGAAGGGGTCAAGGGAGGTGTGTCGAGTGTAGTTGGTGATGGGAGTTGCATCACCGATCCATGTTGGTATGCTACTCTCGGTGAGTGATTCCCCCTTTCCATCTTCTCATCGGCATCTCCGTTGTTGTTATTGCTGAAATTGAGTGACGTGTACAGGTGAATCGCCAACTAATGGGCTGTATGTACTTTGTAATGATCATGCTCATTGTGAAAATTTTAGGTTTGAGGATATTGATCTCATGACAGCAAAGGGGGAACCAGCTGGAGAGGTCTGCACAGGCTTGGGGGGTGTGGAAGGCATGGGAATATCGTGTGTGAATGGGACAATAGCGACATATTGATGTCAGTCCAACGAGCCTGATGCGCTGTTGTACGGAGTACCATGATGTCAAGGGGGAAGTTGAATTTACCACGCTTTGTGGCATCGGTGACTCACCTGCCAGAGCAATGTAAGCCGTACTTGTTGTCAAGTTCCCTCCCGGAGCCGCATTTTTACCCCATCGTCATGCACCAACCCGGATACCGGGGCTGAAATAATTTTTTTTTCTCTCGCTTTGGTTGTCATGGTGGGGGAGACATGGCATGCGAGACATGGGGTAGGAGACACGGTGTGGGAGACACGGTGTGGGAGATAGTGGCTGACCACCCTCAGAGCTGATGGTGACTTGGCAGGAAAAGAAATTCGAGTGCTTGAAGTCTGGTGGCAGTGTGGGGGTTCGTTGTTACTGTACTTAAAGCAGTATCCCGCTCCCGTCATTTAGTTGCATTATCAACATCATCGGTTCCTCTGGCTTTCGAACTACCCCACAACCCCACCACCCAATCGACCAATCAACCCTCAAGATGAAGAAAGAGCTGTTTTTCGCGTTTGGTCCGAACAACGCATACTTCTTCTCAACTTCGTCAAGCTACAGGCAGTATGTCCATTCGTTTCAACTCCCTCCCTATCACCAGCCGTCTTTCTTTCACTCGTGGTTGTCACAAGCTAAATAGACATTACCTGACGATAGATCGAGTTTCGATGATCCAAGTGTTCCCTACAAGCACGACAAGGTTTGGCGCAAATGGGTAGTAAGATCTCCGCAATCCAACCTTGGCTGGGAATCATACATGAATTCGCGGCGACAGATTCGGACAGGTATGTACTGTCTACTTTTCATCGTCATGCTATTTATCTGACTGCCAACGTATCAAGAATACGCACCTACCTTCTCAAAAGAATGTCCTGATCTCTATCAATGGCTAAAGAGTCTCGGCCACATCCCGCGCCGTGTCGTTTTTGGACCCGAACGAATCACCCACTCCCCTGATATAACGGTCAGGTACTCATATGTGGCATGGGTGCCACATGCGGGACATTCGTGTAGTCTGTATGCACCCCTATCGGTTCAAGAATTTTGCAGATCAACAGAGTTCACATACACACACATTCGGTTGGTCGCCCTAGGTGTGAATGACTCATGGATCATCATCTGGGAGAATGGTGAGATGAGATGGGATTTAAAGGACTGTTATCCGGCTTTGGATCATATTCTGGAAACTTATAAAGAGAAGGTGGATCAAATTAGTGTGAGTTCTTTTATTACCCGACCCCACACAATCCCAATCTTAAATGTTGTTAAATACGCAGCTAACACGTCACAGCACGTAACGCTGAACGCATCCAAAGCAGGCGACTACTTCATCTACATAGACTCCGAGAAACTCGCCATGGGTCAAGTCAGCGAAGCCTTCGGGGGAGACTTGGAACAGATGTTGAAGAAGGAAGATATCAGTTGCAAAATAACCACGAGACGCAATGACATCGATGAGGCACCTAAGGAAATGTTTGTGGCGCCGGCGCCGAAACGTGTATTCCCTGCACCACACCGCATGGTTGTGCCTACATTATATCGTGATTTCCATCGTCGACTTATGGCCAACAGCACACTGAGACGCTTGAGGAAGACCTTTAATCTTATCAGTAGTTTGTTGTCGTTTGGGATGAGTATAGCTGGAGTGGCTTCTTGTAATGTTATGTAGAGGAGATAGGGTTGGATGGAGCGGGATGAAGAAGGATGGAAAACGATTATATACCCGGGTTTTCTTGATTTGAGGAGTAATAAAATATGTATGTAATTTACCTAGCATTTGAAATTATCTATATCGCTCAAGTTGATAAATAGATGTGATCTTGCGATGTCGGTTCTTGACGTCATCATCAAAACCTGCGGAGAGTAGCAATCCTAGCTTTGGTGTTCTCGGGACGGAGAGCCAAATTTTCCCCATAAAGGGGGTCTACCGTAAGCGTTGGCCACCGGCACCGATCCCGTTTTTATAGCGTCGCTGAACACAGCATTGTTCAGACTGACGAATGATTCTCACGTAAATAGATTAACAGCATGATAAACGATAAACGATGACTATTGTCCTTAAGATTCTGCCTGGAGCTTTCTCCGTAATTCCACATGGTAATATCGAAAATCAGACACGCGGGGCCTTACTGCTACTCTCGATTGTGTTACTTGACTTTGCTCAAGGAATGTCAGTCCTTCGCTTCAAATTGGGAGCTGTAAGAAGTATGGAATATTTCTCCCTCGAAGGATCGTGCTAAGGACTCAAAGATTCCATACTTGCGGCGCCAGTAACGTCAACAATATACACGAGGTTCAAACTTCTGCACCCCCCTTGAATGGCAGTTCTATGTATTACCTATTCACATGCAACCAAGTCCGCCATCCTCAGCTACTCGTAGACGAATTGATAATCAGGCACAATCACCATTTTAATATCTTTCCATCGCTGCTTTTCCGGCTACACTACCAAATAGAACTATATCATGCTAAAAGCAGCAGAGCGGAGACTTACCCCGCAGCTCAAGAATAACAAACGGGTAAGCATTGCACCATGTTCCGTCATTTGTCCCTTATCACGTCGAAATTAATTGAATTCTTTCTGCATAAGTTTACATATTGATTGCCAAGTGGTCAATTAGCCCCGGCATCGTATTGTGTAGCAATTCCATATCTTATCGTACTCAAATGTATAGCTCCTTCTCATGGAACGTTTGCCCGACCACAATATACCTACCCCCTTACAGTCCGATGCAACACAATGATTATGCACATCCGTGAAAGGAAAATTCCAGTCCGAATCCAGTACTGGCACTCAATACCTCGGTCGATACTTCTGTATGCAAGCAAGCAACAAATCGAGCTGGATCTTCCCTGATCGACGGTAGCCAACAACGGAGATGATGAGCTTTTGGGTATAGGTTTGATAGCACCCTGGTTTGTCGCAAAGCTTGCTTCACATCTTTCTGTTTTTTTCTCGTGGTGTGTCTTCTTGGTATTATAGCTTCTTTTCTCATATGTGTATCTTCTGTTATTTGCTCCATGTCAATCCAATTATTTCGAGCTTCCACTAGTTAGTTTATACAAAACGCTTACGCAGCAGCGTTGCGATCGATTGCTACTAGAACATGCGGCGTAGTCGCTCGACGTTCGCATTTGCGTTTCTTGGTCTCGCTGCCTTACTCTACCTCACTCTTTTGGCGCGTCCAGCTGCTTTGGAAGATGTGTATCAAAACACAAAATCTAGCGCACAATCGCTATCGATAGCCGGGTTGAATGCGGGATCGGATAAGAAGGAGGGGGAGGTTGCTGCTGGTACAGAAGATGTGTTAAAGTTACCTGCGCCCGGATCATTGGATCAATTGAAGGCAGAAGGACCGGAGAAATTGAGCGAGGCTCCCTTGGGCGAGGAAAATCATTTGGACTTTGGTTCAACTCCACCGTCGTCGCCGCCGCCGCCAGCTGCATTGCCCCCTGTGGTACCACCTCCTGCAGAAAAGGCCCCGGCAGAAAAGGCTCCAGCAGCAATACCTCCAGCAGCAATACCTCCAGCAGCAATTCCCCCAGCTGCCATTCCCCCAGCTGCCATTCCCCCAGCTGCAATACCTCCGGCTGCAGCACTACCACCAGCCGCCCCATTACCCGCCGCAGTCTTACCCCCAGCAAATAAACCAGAATCGTTACCACCTACCTCCGTCTTTGAAAATACAAAATATCCCTTCCAGGAAGATCTTGATCTCCCCCTACCCACCGTCGACCTCACCAAATACAAAGACAACTGGCCGCACAACTACAATCCCTCTAGCCCCCAACAATTCGCCTACGCAACTTTGCTCAGCACGCGCAACCCCTCCATCCGCGACCCCTATTTCATGGCCCTTCAAAACCTCATCTTCCGCGTGCTCTGGTCCCCCCCAACCCGCACCCTTAAATACCCCTTTGTCGTCTTCGTCGCCCCCTTCGTCACCGAACAGCAGCGCTCTCTGATCTCCGGCGCCGGCGCCATCCTCCGCGATCTCCCACCACTGGAATGGGATCCCCCTGCCTCCAGCACCGACCGTCCCATCTACGCGCGCTGGAAGGATAATTTCTCCAAACTGCATATGTGGAACGAAACTGATTTTACACGTTTTCTCTTTCTTGATGCTGATGCCTTTCCCGTTACTAACATCGACGCCATGTTCGACATAGCTGCTCCGAGGAACTGTAAATCTGAATTGCTAGAAGCAGATGACTATGCGCCTGCGTGCGGAACTGCTGAGAATCCAGAATCGTACATTTTTTCCGCAGTCCCACAAGGCGGCTCCGGGCCCTCAGTTGAAGTCAATGTCGGCGCGATGGTATTCTCGACCTCGACGAATATGTATGTGCGCTTGTTGGGCAATTATCAAAAATACGATCGCTATATAACGCACATGGCGGATCAGGGGTTCATGTCCTGGCAGTTTAAACAGGATGGAGCGTTTCCGGCGACTCTGCTAGAGAGGGAGTGGGATGGATTTTTCCCAAAGGAGGAGGATAAGGGGAAACTGAAGGTTGTGCATGAGAAGTTATGGGCTGCCGATACGAAGGGGTGGTTGAAGGAGGAGTGGTTGCAGGGGTGGAAGGAGATGGTGAAGTGGTATGAGGGGGAGGGGTTTGTCTGGGAGAGGGGGAATGATAATCAGTTGAAGGAGTTGTTGAGGTGGAGTGTAGGCCATTAATGAGGGTTGATTGGGTGGATGGGTTGCTGGGGATATGGAAGGTGGGCAAGGAAAGTGTTTTAATATTTTGTTTATGGAATAGATAGTTGGTTCATGATACGAACACGATATACGACATAGGATTTTATAGACACGAGTATAAAAGAATACAATTTCTTTATTATCTGTATACAGGAATGAGAACCTTCGACTAGTGCAGGTCCTCGTACCAGACTTCCCATATACCCTTCAAACGATTGGGCATGTGGAAATTGGGATCACCTCTCCTAAGCTTCAATCGAGCTTTCCTCGAGTAGTTTTCAGCTTTCCAAGATCCCCCTTCCTGACACAAAAATCCAGCGTAGCTAACCTAGCTAAATGGTATTGCACATTATCCCCTCGCCTTCGGTATCCCAATTCTCATCTTCTAAATAACGTCATCCCAGCAACCAACTTCACAATCACAATCTCTTCTTCGCCCCTGCCGTACTCTTCCGACCCGCAGCTTGTCGCCATACCAGCTTGTACAACCGCTTATACATATCTACGAACATCACGAGTGCTATAGAGAATTAGCATCACACCACATCGCATGCAAAGTAGATCTAATAAATGGATATGCCCAACGAGTAGATGGTTAAAATTAGGAGAAATTGATAGACTTACACAATAAAATATAAGGACCATACAGAGTAGTGAGACTCCATTTCTGAGCGGAGGAGATGGGCCAGTGCAGGTATTCGTAGATGCAGACGAGAGTTGTAAGGAGGACTTCGAGGGAGTAGAGGAGCAGGATTAAGGGGGTGGTTGGGGTTTCTGTTTGAGGGGAAGAAGGAGGGGGTGGGTTAGTTTGGTAATGAGAGTGGTGGTTATGGTTGAGTATAAGAAAGGGAGGAAAATGGGTAGGAGGGATGTGGGGGAGAAGAATGATGACATTAGGTGGGGCAAGTGTAGAAAAATCGAGAAATGGTCATGGTATTATAAGGCTCTGGGAAGAGATCTCTCCACTATGTGAAGTGAGTTCCTAGCTTATTGACTAAATTTGACAGGAATGGGGATTTTGGAGTGGCAAAGGAGAATCGGAGTCGAAGAGAGATGGTGATTGTTGAATGAACTTTCAAGGACTATGTGGAAGAAGGAAAATGAAAGCAGGAGAGTAAAGTTTGCCTTCGACAGGCTTGATCACTTCATGCATATTTCTTACAGACATCCCGGCTTCGACAGGCAAACCATCGCTCCTGGGATAATTATTTGACATCTTTTGGAAACATGACATCCAAAGAAGAGTAGGCACAGAAAGAGAAACTCTAGACTCACCCTTCAACAAGGCTCCTACAGCCCAAAAACTAACCGGCACATGAACCACCAGCTCCAACCAGATAAATAATTGGAAATAGATAGGCGGTGAGACGAAGAACTGATCATGGTATGTTTCTATATAGAAATCCTTGATTGACGTGAGAAATCTAGGTGTAATTGAGGCTGGATAGATGGTTTGTAGATCCATTACTATTTTTATGTAAGCAGTTGGCTGGTCATTGTAGCGATTGAGGGTGGGATGGTATTAGGTGTTGAGAGATGGATACATTGAGAATGCTAGGGAATTATAGAGAAGACAGATAGGCAGATTCAACGTACGGAACATGACAGGAATATGTGTCATGAAGTATATCAGATAGACCAAGTCGAGCTTTCGTGAAAATATTGACGTAGCCATGATTCCAAAAGTTTTCTGTTTTGTTGCCGGGATTGGAATAAAGTGAGTGTGAATTTGAGAGTTGTTGCTAAAGCCAGACGTTGATTACTGAACAATAAAACGTTACTGCTGAGCTATCTAGTAGAAGAGCCCAAGCATGAAGCGTAGAAAAGGAGTATCGAGCACTAACAGAGCTTTCGTGCTCTCGAGACAAAGTAGTTATATGGTCATGTGACATCAGTCAGGGTCTTGGCGAGCCCGATACAATCCGAAATTTATGCCTCACGATCTGCGCCTTGACATGAATACGGATTGGCAGGATGCAACAACGCAATACAGAAAGCTTGCCTCTCGATTACTCATATATTCGTTGCAGAATTATACATGCGTGTCGCTGCATGCCGGAAAAGCAGTCGAGATTCCGCTCCAGCGAAGAGTTCGAGTGATTTCTTCTCCGCTTCATATGGGCGTCTGCAAACATCGTTTTGCTTGCCCGTAACATATTGCTACTCTTCAACTTCTAACTCTTCAGAACGATGAATGCAGGACGAACTGCGACATGCTCCGTTCAAGTGAATCCGAGTCCGCGCTTATTTAGCCTCAGCTCAATTCCCATGATTAGTGAACAAGCCAAGGCGTACGTCCGTACAGAAACTCATCACCCACGCTGCGCGGTTTTGAAAGTTAATGTTTAGTAAACATGTCATCCTCAATCCAACGTTTTCTTTTAGTATTTCTAATCATTGTAGTATATAAAGTATCGTGAACCCATCCTTTATTCAGTATCTTCACCAAACTTCATTTGCAACTCTCAAAGATACTACCTGTCTTGTATTTCCATATCGTACACGAAACTCACTATCTTACATAATGACATCTCATCAAACATCCAAAATTTTCATCATCGGCGGCACAGGTGCCCAAGGTATCCCGGTGATTAAAGCTCTTGTTGGAGACAAGAAATACCAAGTCCGCGTGCTAACTCGCGATCCCAACTCAGCCAGAGCCAAGGAACTCCTTTCATTTGGCAATGTTGAGCTTTTCGAAGGCACATTTGCTGATGAGGAAGTCCTCCGAAAGGGTTATCAAGGCTGTGATGGAGCATTCGTGAATATCGACGGATTCAACACCGGAGAAAAGACGGAAATCTTTTGGGCAATCCGCTGCTATGAAATTGCTATTGAAGAAGGAATCAAATTCTTCGTATATGGAAATCTAGACTACGCACTCAAGAAATCTGGATACGATGAGAGGGTTCGTGCGGGTCATTATGACGGGAAGGGAAGAATCGGTGAATGGATTCTCTTCCAAAATCAAAGCAACAAGGATCGGATGGGAGCAGCGCTGTTCACGACCGGTCCGTATATCGAGATGGCAATCACTGCTCGAACGATCATGACACCGAGGATCGAGGACGGTGTCGTAACCTGGAGAGTCCCACTCGGCAACGGAGCAGTAAGCCATGTTAGTCTCGAAGACTGCGGACCGTATGTCCGCTGGCTCTTCGACAACACCAACCGTAGCAACGGCATGGATCTCGAAGTAGCCATTGATGAAATCCCATATGATGCTCTTGCAGCCGCTTTCGAAAAGGTCACTGGCAATCCCGCCCGCTACATCAACACAGACCTGGATACCTATTTCAAAGCACTCGGTCCATTAGCAGATTCACCAGCGGCAATCAATGCGGATCCGAATGATAAATCGACGATGACTTTTAAGCAGAACTTTACTGGGTTCTGGAATCTGTGGAAGTATAGAACGCTAGGGAAGAGGAATTACAAGTTGTTGGATGAGATTCATCCGGAGAGGATAAAGAGTGCCGAGGAGTTTTTCAGAAGAGAAGATGAGAGGTTGAAGAAGGCGGGGAGAGGGGGTTTGCTGGAGAGTGTGAAGCCGGAGAATATTACTCATATTTTGAAGCTTACGGAGGATGGGAGGAAGGGGAAATTGTAATTGAGGCTGGGAAATCTCCTTTCATAGGTGCGGTGATGCGATATAAGTTGAGCTTGAGGAGGATTAATTTTCTCTGCCATCTTCTAATATATCTCTGAGATTGCGTCCGGTTCACTTCTTTCTCTACCTATTCCGTGCATAGCCTCACTCTATTGTTTCTTGATCTCATATTTTCCTGACCAAGGTGTATTTACTACCCGCAAGACCTGCCAGAGACCAAATTGCAAGAACATTCATTGGCAAAGACAGCTAATTGAATATGACTATAATATTCGGTATACCAAGAAACATTGTCATATGTCTCGGCAAGAGTTTGCGTAACCCAACAGGAACCCCGGATCTGATGCGTATTAGTTAAACTGAACCTTCACTAAGCTGCCCTATCGAATCGAAGTTCTTTCTTCATCCTTTAGCATACACTTCCTAAGATTTCTTACCGGATGTTCTCGGGGTTTTCATATTCTCAAAAAAAAAAAAAAAAAAAAAAAAAAAAAAAAAAAAAATTATTCTACTGTGTCTTCGATATTTAAATGCCAGAATTATTTTAAGGAAACCATTCTGGCAGCACTTTCAAGTGAACTTGATGTTATTTCGCGTACTTGTGACTTGGAAATCCTGGGGAGATTCCATGATTGACCACATGTTTCATGGTAACCAAGTAGCTCCATGTTGAAAATTTGCGACCAGCTATACATTTTTCTTGGGTTTAAGGCTAGTATAGTCCCAAAGCTGGAAGGCTAGAAAGCGGACAGAGACCATGTGAGATACTTGGTGTATTCTAGATTGCATCAACGAATTAATGTCAAAGTAGATACTTGAGTAGTAGAGAAATGAAGAGTTACTTATCTGATCCTTTGGTCCCTCCCCAAATTCATTAATACTCTCTTTTCTTCTTCTAATTTTGCATACTTCATTCCAGGGAGAATTTCATTCTTCTAAATATCACCATCCCCTCCCATTTAAAACGATCACAATGCAGCTCTCCACGGCCTCACTCCTCCTCCTTCACATCGACACCAACTCTACTAACCTCATCAACATAACCAACTCCACAACGTCCGAACCCGAACCCGCTATCAGCGATCAAGAACGCAACCTCCTCTTCCTTAGGACCATCCTCATCCTCGCCCTCACGTTGAAGAGACACCACGACTCAAAACATACCAAGTGACAGTGTGAAAAGACTTTACCTCCTTCAAGGCACTCAAATACCCGAATGCCAAACCAAATATCCATATGACATCGATAAACCGTTCACCACCATTCAACCACCAGCTCTTGCGCTCAGTGGTTCTAGTTCGCTTCTTCCAGTTCTAGAGAACCGATTCTTTCATTTTTTGGTTTTAAGTGAAGCCCGGACTTGAAGTTATCATTGGCTGTAATTAAACAGATACTGTGGCTAGAATTGAGCGGATACTTGATATCATAAAACTTTTAATATTTGCTGTTGCTATTTTCGTATATCTCTTCTTTATATCTGCTTTGTTCTTTGAGTTATATTGTCACACCACACTCGATGCATACCAGGCCTCCTGTTCTCTTCATCATGAAGTCCATGCACTAAAACCAAGCAGAAAGTTTAACCGCAACTAACGAACTAGCTAGCTAACTACCTACAGTAGCTTGAAAACTAACTATAGGGCTGAATAGCGTCGTAACCAATCCCTCCACATGATATCATGTGATAAATCCTACCAATCCTCCACACGTCCCATAGCACACCCACGTTTCCCAAGGTCGAGCCAACCTCCATTCTGCAATCCGCTTCTTCAACATTGAATCACCGAAAGGAAGTCTAGAACCGGAAAAAAAAACCCCCCCTTGTAATTGAATAACCATGAAAAATAAAACCCCTCCAACCAACCCCGTCGGCCTGCGGTCCTGCGGACCAAAACTCTGGGAACAGAAAACACGGGACAATCTAATTGTTCCTCTCTAGAACCGAGCATGGGGTAGAAAAATAGAATAGTAGGTCACATACTGTACTTCATGTGTTCTATACTTGCTGCGCTATACTCTAGGGTTACCAGTTGAGAGCACAGTTTGGAACTCGACCATGCATGGTTTGGAACCTGACCATATCTTGATGGTAGAAAAGTGCTTAAAGAGAATGGATTATCCGGAATTCTCATGTTTCTTTCTTTACCTTCTTCGCTCACTGGATATGTTTGAAAATTCTGGGAGAGGATATCTTTGCTGAAAGCAATTCTTATTCATCCAATCAAGATGTATCTTCCCATTCTCAATCTTCTTTCCTCCACTGACCTCTCACCACTCGATCTCCTCAACTCCTCACTGTCACCCCTCCCTTCTTCTCCTCTTAGCAATATCTCCCTCCACCTCCACCCCCGATCCATTAACACCACCACCACCACCACCACAAATCTTACAACCGCAACATCCTCCTCCTCCGCCAAACTCCTCTCCTCCAACTCCAAACGCGATAGAAACAATTTTCTCCTAGTCCTCATCCCCCTCGCTCTCATCTTCATTGTTATTCTTCTCGCAACCCTCTACAACAAATGCGTCGACTACCGGGCGCAAGTGCGCGAGACTGCTCGTTTGAAACGACGCGATGAGGAGGTCGCAAGATCGAATGCTCTTGCTGTTGAAGAGGATGCAAATGGAGATGGAGCTATGAGAGCGCCGATTGGTAGTGATGCTGCATTGCGCATTGCAAGGGAGATGCCGTATAGGGAGGAGAGAGAGAGGTGCAAGAGAAAAGGGAAATGGAAGGAGAGAAGAAGTGGAGAAGAGATTGGAGCTGCGAGGGGGGTAAGGATTGCGGGGACTGGAAGGAGTGGGAACGTGATGAGTGGGAAAATTCGCGCTGCACGCGCAGCTTTGGCGTTGCGGAAGGAAGAAACGGGTAGAGTGCCTGGATGGCGGGTGAAACCAAATACATACACTGCTGTTGATAGTATTAGTACCACTGCTCCTGCTGAACAAAGTTCACGAGATCCACAAACGCCAATCGAGAACGAATATTCTAGGACAGAGGTCCCATTATCCAGCGCAGGAGCAGCCGGGAGCAGAAGTTCTGATACACGAACAAATGCTGCTGATGTAAATGTGGTTGCGAATTCCGGGACCACAGTCAACAGAAATGAAAACATCAGGCTTAGTCCATCGCGCAGAGCCGCATTGGGTATTTTGGATCTACTTGCTACTGGCTTTGTGGGAACCACGCCTACGGCTTTGGGATTGAATGTGGGAGGAAGCGGCGAAAGTGAAAATGGAAATAGAAACGTGAGCAATTCATCTATATCTACATCAGCCAATATAACAACAGCAGCAACAAGAACAAGGCCACCAAGAAGCAATTCAAACGTTGCATCTTCCACAGAAGAGCCGTCTACAGCACATGCCTCAACTCCTCCTGCCGGAGAACCAGCACATCCTTATCCGGATCTTGCGAATGAAGATCTAGAAGAGGATTGGGCACTATCCATTCCACCACCTGGGTATGAGCTTCGTGGTCCTTCATCTGAAAGAAATAATGGAGGCGAGGCTGGGATTGGTGCTTTGATGGAGGAGAGAGACGATGTTGGAAGGGAGGATGGAATCTTGCGGCCTCCGCCGGTTTACACAAGAATAGGAAGGGTGGAGATTTGATGGATTTTATTTTTTAAGGTGAGGTAGCGGAGTGTGAAGAAGATATGTAGAGTGAGTTTGAATGCAACGATTAAATAGGAGAAGGCTGAGTTTTTAGTATAGGTTATTTCCGCCAAGGGAAGAGTAGAGACGGGGTGGACCCTAAGATAGGAAATGGTGGAAGATGATGCAAGTTTGAAAAAAGAGATAAGTGAGTAGGTATGGAACTAAACAGTAGATGAAAACCAACGTAAGGGTAAGGGTCAACGTAGATAAGAGCAAGACTTCGTGTATATTATCTAATCTTGATGTACTTGTGTTCAGACAAGAAAGATCTATCCTTATTTCCATCACCAACAGCAATTGACCTAACCGTCAGATAAATATAGTTGAATATAGCCGCAGAAATCCATCACCACAATTTGTGAGATCCCATAAATAACCCAAGCCAATGCATATGCAAACTTTTACATCTCTCTCCAAGCATACTGCATTATCTGTGCCACGGCCAACGCACGCTCACGGCCCTTCAATAATTCAAGCAAATACAGCGTAGCATCAATCCCACAACTAATACCCCCCGAACTGATAACTCTCACTCTTCCATCCAAACTTAGCTGTACCTTCACATATCTAAAATCCGTCGAAGCAGGATGCGGCACCACAGTCGTCGCTGCACTCCCCTCGTTCTTCGCCGTATACGCATCACAGATCTTTGTAAGCGTCGGCAAAGTAAGATAATGCGTCGTAGCTTGCAGACCTGCGAAGATACCTGCAGCACCGACAAATAGCGCGCCAGTACAAACCGACATGATGATTCGGGGTGCTTGAAGACGTGGTGAGGGGTCGAGATTAGAGAAGCGCTTGATGATGCTGAGCTGGTCTGCAAATGTGCCATCCTCGTCAGGATAGATGTGCGGTACAATGGAGTCAGGGCCGCCGCCTGGCTGGATCAATACATCGTAGTCGCCGAGTGTTTCAAGCGCCTTGGCGAATGAGATATGCCGTTGGGTCTTGGCTCCTTCGTAGGAAGTCGTGATATCGTTATGAGCTGCAATCGTGAGTTTAAAAGGATCGCTGGCCAGTGTTGAATTCCCAAGAACATCTAGGGGTCCATGGATATCAAGCGTATTGAAGGTATCGTAGGCCAGGAAGAGAACCGAGATTGGAGCGGAAGTGTCTGCCATTGGATCGTTTGGAACCTTTTGGAATTGCAAGATGAGGAATTGGCGAGAAAGATGTTTGAGGACGAATCTTGACGATTGACTGCCATGGCGGGCTACGTCTCACATTTATGTGAGCGATTGAGGGATTGAACACAACTAGGGATTGAACACAACTAAGCCGAGTTGGGAGGAGAGCTGACCTGAGTTGAGAGGAGAGCTGAAGGCACAAGAGCTTGGGCTTACATGACATCAAGTGAGAAGAGACTTGGCGAACGTCGAGCCACTTTGAACGAGAAGTGGTTGATTCTGAGCTGAAGGGCTGAAAAGCTGATTTGAGCCATTTCTTATGTGACAGTGCATTGCGAAGTCGGATTGAGCAGGTTCGAAAAGCATTGGGAGCCGTGTCATGTGCGTGTGCATGTGCATGTGCATGTGTATGGAGCAATATTGACGTTATATTGACGTTCGTAGGGTGATCGGTGAAGCAGGCGTGCCAGTCACACATCCGTGCAGTAAGCTGACAGTGCGGGGTCACGGCGGTGCACCAAGGAGGAATGCTACCTCAGGCTACCCCACATCACGAAGTCACATGCTTTCGTGACGTGTGTGGGTGTGCAGCTCCTGCAACTTTTTTCCCCGCGCGCCCTTTGGCCGACAGGAAAGCCGACAGGAAAGCCGACGAACGCAGGGCTCGAGGAGTACAACGCACAATGATGATGGACATCCGATTTTCGCTCCTTGCATTTGCATTTGCATGTGCATGTGCATTGGGATTGGGATTGGGGTATAAGTATGAGCAAGTTGCTTTGGATATTTACAGTATCGCCCTCGTTCTGTCCTCGTTCTTCTTCAAGTCTTCAATTTACATTCAACATTACAGGTTTTCTACTACTGATCGTGTGTCGTCCTTCTACTCGCTTCGTCTCTTGAATCCGAATCCCAGATTCAATCCTAGCAGATCCATCCTGCACAAAGCAACTCTCGCCAGCCCAACTCCAATCCATCCCACCTCAGAATGGCCGACGTGGCCCCCTCCTCCCGCAAACCCTACCACGGCTCCTGCCACTGCGGTCTCACCCGCTACGTAGTTTTCCTGACCCTTCCACCCACCAACCTCGACCCCAAAGCGCCCGCCACTAGCACCGTGCGACTCCGCAAATGCAACTGCACGACCTGCCACAAAATGGGGCTCTTGCACGTCCGGGTCCCCTCCTCTCCTGATGATTTCCTCCTCCTATCTCCCACCAAAGATTTCGAAAAAGCAGGGCTGCGCTCTTATCGGTGTTTTGAGGCGGTACATAACTGGTTGTTTTGCGGCACGTGTGGGGTGAGATGTTTTGCGTATAACGGGGAGGGAGAGACGGTGAAGGTGGATTTGGCGGCATTGGGTGTTAAGGGGTTGAATGGGGAGGTGCTGGGAGAGACGGAGGTTTGGAGGCTGAAGAAGGAGGGATGGGTGGAGGGGCATCATAATTATTTGTCGGTTAATGCGACGTCGTTGGACGCGGGTCAGGAGGGGTGTGATTTGAGGGAGTGGCATGAGAAAGGTTGGATTACTTATATAGATACTCTGGATCGAAAGGAGGAGAATAGGTTGGGGAAGCCGTTTAGAGGGGGAATGTATTGATCGTGACCAGTCGTGTTCTGTCGTGGATAAGAGAGTCCTTCGTTGATGGTTGGGTGAACAAGACGGCTTTCGTTTCGTCGCGGCGGAGTCAATGACCTTATGTATGTTTACACTCTACTGCGAATAAGATATATGCCACTCAAAATTACTCTTCACAATCTACCACCTCAATCATACCCAACCCCCCTCACAACTTACTACCCACCCACTTCGGCTTCCTCTTCTCCACAAAACTCCTCACCCCCTCCCTCATATTCTCCTCCCCATCCATCCTCGCATACAGCCCCTCCTCCAAAATTCTCGTCCCCTCTTCCGCCCCAACACCCTCCCACCCCAAATTCACCCCCTTTCTCGAAACAATCACACTATCAGGACTATTCGCCACCACCATTTCCGCCAGCTCCAATGCTGCTTCTACCGCTTTCCCTTTAGGAACGACTTTGTTCACTAATCCCCATTTCTCCGCCTCTTGTGCATCGATTCTACGGCCTGTTAACGCCATCTCCATTGCGCGTTGACGGCCTACCGTGCGCACTAGGCGCGTGAGTGCACCTGCGACGGCTACTACGCCGATTCTGTGGGGTGTTAGTAGGTAGTCCTGTTCATTAACACGCACGGTAAAACCACAACAAGTATCCGGACCTCCAAGCAGTAAATCTCCCAACAAGCAACACCAACACCCTCAAAAACCCCTTTTCAAAACAATTAAAAAAAAAACAGAAGCAAAAATTCACTCACTTAACCTCCGGCAACGCAAACCCCGCCCCCTCCTCCGCAACCACCATATCCGCATTAACAATCATCTCACACCCGCCGCCAAAACAAATCCCATTGACCGCACAAACCACCGGTTTCTTCCCGTCCCTCCTGCTCAAGCCACCAAACCCCGCTTTCGGCATCCAGTCCTGTCTTTTCTCCTTCCCCCCCTCCTCTCTTTTCTGATTCCGCCCATCCCATTCCTTCAAATCGGCGCCCGCGCAAAACGCACGTCCGGTTCCGGTCAGCACCGCGCAGAGGAGTGTAGGCTCTGCATCGTACCATTGGAAGAGCGAGTCCAGCTCGCGGTGCGTGGTGGCGTCGAGGCAGTTGAGGGATTTGGGGCGGTTGATTGTGATGAGGAGAATGGAGGGACGGGGGAAGGAGATGAGTGTGTTGGTTGTGGTGGGAGGGGGGTTGGTGAATTGGGGTTGGCTAGACATTGTTTTTTTTTTGGAGGGGGGGATTTTTTGGGGAGATTTTTTGAGGGGATTTTTGGGATTGGGGATGGGATTATATAATGGGAAGATTTCTTTGTGGAAGATTGAGGTTTGTCTATGAAAGTAAGTGATATGATATATAAATGAAGTCTAGTCATATACTGTACATCAAGAAACAATCTACTTGGTGGTTTGGATAAATAAGTGTACCCCTAGTCGCTCTATACCCAAAAATAGATCTAATACTACTTTATTATTTTTAACTAATATTTTGTATACCAACTATTAGTATCAATTACAGCTTTGTATCGCGCCGGTATCGAATCGATCAGTTCTTTAATTATATCTATAGTAATTTGATTCTAAGCCTCTAGAACTATTTGCTTTAATTATAAATACAAACAATAAACTTGAGGATAATATTTATCAATATAATCCTTTATAATATTCTATATAATCTCGATTAAGTTCAAATCAGGACTTTTCGCTAGCTAGTAGATCAGCTTAATACCTATTACTTCAAATACTTCAAGAGTCGTTTTTAAATGTTACGAATGCTTGTCTTCTGAGTCACGTGGGAGTGGTCAGGATCCTGATTACTAAGCGACGGTGAGGTTGCGTAGTAATATCGTAAGGTTTATTGTTGATAACAGTCACAGTATGAATCGATCGTAATTGCAATAGTAGGTACAAGTAGTAACTTGAATTTAATCAATTGAGTTGAGCACGAAGCTCCATATACTATAGGAAAACTATCTACTTATATAGACCTTCGTTCTCTGCTGTCCTAGTTGTCCCAGTTGTCCCAGTTGACTGGTCTGGCTGGGACGGCTGGGACGGCCGCGTCATGTGACTCTAGACTAAGGACTATTCTATCCTGTTCTTATTCCACTAAGCGTGCTTTGTCCTTGCCTGAGGTTCTACTAAGGGTGCTTACTAATATAATTTCGTCAGTAGAGTTCTACTAGTAGATTTCTACTGAGAGAACACTATTAGTTCCAATACCCAGCACTAATCTTAGTGCGGCGGCTATGGTCGCAGTTTCGCCCTCTGAGCCTAAGGTCCTCAGGCATCGTTATGACCTGGGGTCGTAACACTATTCGACTAGTTATCGTTGTTTAGATAAGCTAAGAAAGGATTAATAGCCTGAATACTTCTTTTGAGATATAAGTAGATAAGTTAAAATATATTTGATCTAGCGGATTAAGAGGTCTAATTACAAAGTAATTTAGTCCTTTGTATAGCTAGTATACTAATATAATATCTGTATTTATAGTTGATCATTGCAAGAACAGTGATATTATATTTTGGGTATAGGTATTAATAAATTAAAATCTATTTTAATTGATTTGAGGTTAATAGGATAAAAATATAAAAGTAGCGATTTTTATATACGATTCTATTGGCCACTTTCTAGAACCTACTATAATATAAAGCAACTAGGGGTACACTTATTTATCCAAACCACCAAGTATGAAGCTTAAGCAAGCAATAGGCGGGGATGCTTACTCGGACCGAGGTTCATTTAGTACTCGAGGACCGAAAACTGTGAACACGCCAGGAAAATACTCAATAATGAACAGGAAATACTCCTTTGTTTGATTTGCGCTCAGTGAGAGTGAGTAAAAGATTATCAAATCCTCGTCTCTAGTTGTTAGGTATTTGTGTCAATTCGGCTCGCGAACTCATGAATCGCTGCCAAGGACATTGCGAAGCATTATGCTGACCGGAAAACGATACAATTAACGCAGCAACTCTTCTATTTGGCAATGTGATGGATTGAATAGGTAAGAATTAGTGTGCTGCTCGCTGAATACTGAACCAGACTTCATTTTCATCATTCGTCACATCATATGTAAAGACTTCTGGTATCTGCAACGCATAATCATATCTACGCATCCTCCTCATCACCATCCTGTTCTATCTCATCCCCATCACTCTCCGCCAAAGCCCTCCTATCCATTGCCGCCGGACTTGTCGCAATCCTCGGTCTACTCATAAAAACACTCTCATAATCCACATCACCATCCATCAATTCTTCCCTATCAATCGCGGGCGTAGGCGGCTCTTCCTCTTCCACCTTGGGAAAGACTTTTGACTGTCTCTGTTTCCTCTTATCCTCCTTCAAACTCTTTCTCCTCTCTAACTGAACCTCTTTCTGCACTGCTTCGAATCTAGCCATTGATTGACGGGTACGCTCTATAAGGTCAGCGTGCTTGTCTTCTTCTGTGGGCAACTTCTTGGCTGGTGAGGGCTTAGGTTTTAAACTCAATCGGTCCATGTCTGGTAAGTCATCAAATTCGTCGTTGAAGTCGGAATATTTGAGATTCGAAGTACGTGCCATAGTCAGACGCGTTCGCTCTGCTAGTGACAGTGTACGCTTAGGCTTAATTGGAGATGGTGATGCGGCAGACATGGAATTTAAGATCTGTTCAGCTTGATCCAGCTCGGGGATGATCATTTTTGGGGGTTCCTGAAATTCGGCAGGATCTTGAATAGGTGGTGAAATCTTTACAGGGGAGGTAGCTGCACGTTTGATTGTTGGCGGAACTTTGATTTCACTCTTCTCATCTTCAGTACTGGGCGCAGAACTCATAGACATTGGACGATGGTGAGTCTTCACACTTCTTGATGATTTCCGTATAGGAGGGCGCCATTTTCCCGGGGTTGAAGTAGCCGATTCAGATAATCTTTCCTCCTGGACCTCTGATGATGTCTCTTGGAGTCGATGTGTCGAAGTAACCGCTTCAGATGATCTTTCATCCTGAGGTTCTGGCGATGTGTTTGTCGATCGACGTGCCAAAGTGGCAACGGAAATTGGAGTGCGGGACAATTTTACTCGCGGAGTGATTGCTGGATGCTGGTGATCAAAGGCAGAAGTCGGAAGGCTCTCTGGAACTTCTTTGGGTTGTGTATTTGATTGCTCAACTTGTGGTGATATGGAGAAGGACCTCGAAAATTGATTTTCTCCCTCATTTGGTGAGGCGAGTTCATCAAGTGACATATCCGCATTCTCCGGAGAAGTTACGGGCATAGATTCTCGTGCAGAGTGATTCGATCTCAAGGGTCGCACCAGAGCCTGCTTCGGCTTGTTGACCTCTTTCAATGCATACCGGGTCGCTTCAATTAAAGCAGTATATTCCTCCAATGCTACACTGCTTGGATTTCCGGACTGAGCTGAAGTTGACCTTCCAACCTGTAATGACTGATGCCCATTTAAATCAATTTTTATACCCTTCTCATTGACCGGAGTAGCTAGTGATTTCTTTGTTGGTGATTTGGCACCATTTTGAGTCAAAATTCTCCCAAAATCCTGCCATCTGGCAAGTCGAGTCTCTTGGTCCTTGACTCGTGTGTCCAATTGTTCCACAAGTCCAGAATAGTCACTTCCTTCGGTGTCTGATACAGTCCCGTCCTCAACCGATTTCCAAAGTTTATCGAATCGGGTCCCTAACATTCCTTCCCGGCTTGATTTGTTATCGCCATTTAGAATCGTCTCTAACCATTCGTTGCTCCCTGACCAGTTTTTGCGAAGCTTGCTTTGCAAGGCTCTCGTTTCTCTCTCAGAGAGCCCTGCCTGAACTCCGTCTGCCTCCGCTGCTTCGCTCAACTGTCTTTGCCGTTGAGAAATTTGTTCGTCTTTGAAATTTAAGAGATTCGCAAAATCGTTGTATTTAGCCCTCAAAATATCTTTATCCGCCAGGTGTTTGGATACTGATACTTTGTGTGCCAAGATCAATGCAGACAGTATAGTCCTTTCTCCTGTATAAGAAAAATTCTCCAATGCCAGCTGCTGTGCAATGGCTTCGTAGCGCCCAGATGTATCATTTTGAACGGCTTTCTTGAGAACGACATTGGAAAATACTGCCAAAACTTCCTCCAGTTTTTCGCCCTTGCACTCGTCCAACATGGTCTTTCTCAGAACTGTATCGCGCCCAAGGATTCCATTTTTCTTCGCCTGCTCGAGACATCGAAATAATGCGGTGCGTAAATTCAAGGATTGAAGAGGCTCTAGTGGTGGGAAGAATGGCTGTAGCTTCTACACATAAAATTAGCAAAGAAAGGTATAGCATAGCCGGAAAATGAATTGTGCATTAGATGGCATACATTCTGGGTTTCTTCTGGGTCCCAGATCGCGAAAAGCTGGTACAAAGCCCATTCTACACACTGTATTCGTTTCTTTTGATTCTGCTGGGCATCTTTGGTAGAGAAAGTCACTGTTGTAATTTCTGGCCAGTCTTCTCGCAGATCCAATTCCAAAAGTCGAAGATTGGTTATGAATAAATTGACATTTGAGGGGCCAGGTGTAGGTTGGGCATTAGAAGTTGAAGGTTGCTTCAAAACGTTGGTACTCGCGGTTGAAGTGGTTGATGCGGTTGACTGGCGGAGAGTCCTCGTTCGTCCAAGAGGATTAAAGGTCGAGACAGACATTTTGTGAGTCTCCTACGACTTGTTTCTGATAACAACATGTTATCGTAACGATTTATGAACTCGTGGTGGAAGACGTTCGCTTCCAGTGTAAACATTCATTTGCAGAATAGTTTAAGGCCTCAGCACGTGAAGTGTCAGAAAGTGGTAAAACAAATGCTTGGCATTCGATGCTTGGCATTGATGCTGGTGTACTTGGCACTTGGCGATTGGAAAGGATCCCTTTTCCTTTCAACGTCAGTCCTCATACTCCATGCTTTACTTTCTTCACCTCTTTCTTAGATTTCGTGTATATGGGAAGCGATGCCTTCTCGGCGCTCTACAGCCAGGAAGGAACACATGCATGCATGGATTTGTCCGACTGATTATGTATACGGCTGTTACAAAAGAATCCCAAGCACAGCATCGCAACACCCAAACAGATGCGACGTTGAAGTTGCCGTATCCAAAAAGCTGGGACGAGTGTCCACAGCTACAGGTAGCCCAACATCGCACATACAAGCGCGACTCCATCTGAGCACCCACGCATTCCGCCCCTGCCGACTACGCCTTCATCCGCGTTGCAGGTTGCTGCATGCGAAGCCGCTCATTACCTATGTCCACAGGCATATGAGCCCACCCATGGATCTCGCTTTGGATAGTATCTGATCTAGACACATCAATGCAGCAATAAATGCAGCTTGTGGCTGTGAGGATGTTTCTATGCAGCGGTGCACGAGTTATGCGACTAGAAACCCATCTTTTACGATGCCACAGCAATTTCTTAGTGTCGTTGATTTGTTTGTACTTTTATTTCATGACCTTAGGGATATTTTCTGTAACAATTCAAGTGGCTGTACAGTTTATATGAGATCAAACCAGTTTCACAAAGACAGCCAAACTCGATCGGAAAGACACGTATCCCCTTAATCAAATGTCTTTTCATTTGAGATCTCTTCCCCCCCCCAAATTCAATGAAACCCCACCGCCATACATTTCTAGAGCGAAGCCGTGCTTTACAAGCATAAGAAGTAAGACCACGAGATCAATCTTCACCTCAGTGTGAGGCCCGGAAGAGCAAACTTCACATCCGATCTAGTCTACGAGGGGTATCTTTGGGCTCTATATCTATTCTCGGACACGAGTACGGTAAATAGCCAACCCTTTTTCATCCTCCCAAGAAACACATGCAATTACTACCACTTATACTCCCCAGTTCAAGGTGCGGGACAGTTCTTTTGACTGGCGAATTGCTCTCAAAGCCCTCTAGGGCTTCCACACAAGCCATTTAAGTGAGGCATAGCTGGGCAAGTCCTTGTCGATCTCGTGATGATGCGCCAGTACGGCCCATTCGGTTCGGTCGGATCCATAGCGTCAACCTATTTCGAGAGCAGATTGAGATAATGCTTTTTATTTCTTTATATTTGATGACGACATTATTTCTTGAAAATTTCACGCATTCTTTCTCCTTGCTATTCCCGGGACCGATTGATGGCGAAGAGCTTTGGAAATACATTGCTAGATTTTTTTCAGTGGTGCGGAGAGTCCCAAGGCACAACGGAAAATAAACAAATATCACGTTCTTCATAAATTTAAAATGGGGTTGCTCGCTATTCTATAATCGATTGCATCTTGGTTTTATGATTTCATACTAGTAGT
Organism: Clarireedia aff. paspali H2; assembly: GCA_026770245.1. NCBI lineage: Eukaryota > Fungi > Ascomycota > Leotiomycetes > Helotiales > Rutstroemiaceae > Clarireedia > Clarireedia aff. paspali H2. The sequence continues at coordinate 89,474 of JAJCXA010000086.1, read as the reverse complement.
GGTCATGTTGTGAAAGACATCTTTCCGAGCATTTCAATGGCTATTCCGGCACAGTAGATCCCAGTAAATCGCGCAATGGACGAAAACTGTGTCGGTCGCTCCCTAGGCTAAATCATCTCTATAGAGAAGATATCTAGATCTTTTTGTATATCTCTCGGGATATGTACATCACGTGACGTAAAGCCTCCCGGGTCGGGGTGGGTCAGTTCGCTATTTATGGTAAGACGGAAGCTTGATTCAGACTCGATGAGAATGCCCTGTAGCTATAGCGCCGTAAGTCTATAAATTTAGTGGGCCAATTTTTAGGAAAACACCCCGTAATTACAGGGTATAAGTCAGTGGTCTCTACTTTCTGATTGGATACTTTAGAAAACAAGCTGTTGTGCCCTGTAAATACAGGCTCTGAGCACAGCAATTCTACTGAATAACAAGTGTCTCATTGACCGATTTAGCGGATTACGAGTAGGCCTATAAATACAGGGCCTTAAAACGCGTGTGCTTTCAACAGGGCATTCTCATCGAGTCTGAATCAAACTTTCGTATCACACTTCCGTATATGAGCCATTAAAATCGGGGATGAAATGCCGGACCTAATAACGAATGGGAACGCGTAAGATGTAGGTCGCTTGGTTGGAGTCTATGAAATTATTCCTAATGTGTGGAGACTACCAATCCGTACATTCAAGATAAGTTTGGCCTGCCACGCAATAAGATGCAGACTCTTTCTTGGTTTCTTAGAGCATCTTTCTCTTTCCTCCTATTTCTTTTACCTCTGTATCTGTGCAAATATTTTTTCCTTTTTTCGTTACTGAACTTTTCTTCCGTTACTTACAGAGCCGCTTTTCTTGGCATCTTGTAAGGCTGAATTGGATATACCTTTCATCACCACTACACTCGTTGAACTATTCATCTCTTATTCTTTTTTCTTCGGTTCTGGTTGAGACGAATCAAAAACACGCGCCTATTTCTTCTCAACTCTTGCAAACCTTCTGGCTTGACGTACTTCAAAGATGAAGCAAAACATCCTATTCGGTCTTGCGGCCGGCATTGCCTCAATTACTTCAGCTGCCGCTACTGGTACACCAGTCCTGGCTGCTAGAGCTTCTTCAACTGCCAGTGTCGAGGCTGTCACAATCTCTGGAAATGGTAAGTGAGAAACGGGAGCGATGTTTAATGCACTACTAATATATAGTAGCTTTCTACAAAGGTAGTGACCGGTTCTATATCCGCGGCGTTGATTATCAACCTGGTAAGACTATATCAAGAAGTATGAAACAATTCAACAGCTGACTGGATATTCAGGTGGAGGAACTGGTAAAACCTCTGATCCTATTGCAAACGCCACTGCGTGTAAACGAGACATCGAATACTTCACGGAACTGGGTATCAATACCATTCGTGTTTATACTGTGGACAACACAGCCGACCATGACGAATGTATGAATGCTCTAGCCGATGCAGGAATTTATCTGGTTTTGGATACCGATACTCCACTCTATTCGCTCAACAGAAATGAGCCCAAGGAATCTTATAACAGTGTCTACTTGCAAAGTGTTTTCGCCACGATTGACAAATTTGCAAACTACACCAACACTCTTGCCTTCCTTTCTGGTAACGAGATCATCAACAACGTCAACAACACCGATTGTGCTCCATATGTCAAGGCTGTTGTACGAGATATGAAGCAGTATATTGGTAGCCGTGGTTACAGGTCCATCCCGGTTGGTTATTCAGCTGCCGACGTAGCGTCCAACCAATACACCTTGGCCGAGTATTTGAACTGTGGCACCGATGATGAACGATCCGACTTCTATTCAATCAACGACTATTCGTGGTGTGACCCCTCCTCATACACTACATCCGGCTGGGACATCCTCGTCAAGAACTATACCGGATATAGCATTCCTCTTTTGTAAGTATAAATCTAGTGCCATTGTCCGCACTATTAATTTTATTTTATAGTATGTCGGAATTCGGATGCATTACCAACACCCGCAAGTTTACCGAAATTGCTGCCCTTTACAGCGATGATATGACCCCAGTCTTTTCCGGTGGACTTGTTTACGAATATTCGAACGAAGGCAACGGATATGGACTTGTTGACATCACTGATGGTGTAGTCTCAAAGACCGATCAGTTCACTTATCTGAAGGCTGCGTACCAGAACACCACCAATCCAACTGGCGATGGCGGAGCAACTACCACAACAGGGTCTGCATCCACTTGCCCAACTGAATCCTCTGAGTGGGAGGTCTCTGGTGATGCCCTTCCAGCAATTCCAACTCCAGCTGAGAAGTATATGACTGAGGGTGCCGGAACTGGACCTGGATTGGACGGCGCTGGATCCCAAGAAGCCGGCGATACTGAGAACGAATCCCAAGGTACTGCTACCGCTGGCTCGGGAGCTGTTACTTATACCGCCTCATCTGGATCTTCGGGATCTACCTCAACCAAGGGCTCAAAGAGTGCTGCGGGTAGAAATGCTGAGATTGACATTAACGCTTTCGGAGTTGTGGCGGCTTCCATTGCTGGTATGGTCGCTGGTATGATGTTGATCTAGACTGAGATTTTTGTGTATTTGAGGTAGAAATGGTGCAGCAGAAAATTTGTTTTGTTCTTAGGCTTTACTTTATCTTCATTCGTTCATAGACTAGCATATATGAAATAATGTTCGTGATAATATTCACTCTATATTCTTGGTTATTTGGCTTTACTCTCCGTTGTAACTTGTTTGCTTCCGATGAGCCCTGTTGGTTTTCTCCTATTCGTCCAATTCCAATTGTTCATCAGGTGTTCTCTAGATATGTTCATCACTCAGTTATAACTTTTAACTGTGTGCGCTTGTTCAATAAAACAAGTAACAAACAATACCTCAAGTAAGCCGAACATCTTTGAAGTACAGAATAGGGTGAATCAATTTCTGCGGCGATGTCTGCTGTATAAAATATACATGCAAGTCACTGCCGAGGTCAGACAGCCTTCAAAAGTAGGAAAATCCTCATACTATGGCCTATTCACTGGGTTTAAGATCTCAATTTACTACATCACTACTGTAGTACTGTTCTCTGAGTGTGCCTTCCAAGTTTAGTGAATAGATCTTCGTTTATTTTGAGATATCCAAACTTCATTTGTGTTCATACATGAGATGAATCAGTTGTTCATACATCCCATCTAGCGTACAGCTGAACATACATAAATAGCCACCCCTTTCTTTTCCTCTGCTGTTTCTTTTCTTCTGCTGTTTCATTTCAGGACTATCTGAATATTCTCATTCAAGAACCGCAATCCAACTCAGAAACATGTTTTACGAACCGGGAGCTCTACAGTCCGAAGACGATGCTCATGAATATCGTAGAGAAGACTCTAGTAACGAAGAACTTTTCCTCAGTATACTATCCCGCGTTACAGATGCTACTCCCGTCTCTCATGCCTATAAGAAAGCACCTCATCTGCTTAAGCCACGCTCTGCATCGAGCCATCTCCCACGAGTGACAACAGATGATAAGACTGTCGTCTGCTCCAAATCAAATCCTGATGTTCGTTCTTGTCCAGGAAAGCAAGAACGACAACAACAGTACGACTTATCTCCCATCACAACCGCTAGAAACCTAGCCGAAGAGGCGAACCAACTTCCTGAGCCCTTCACCGGATCTTCTCTGGAAGACGACGACTATGATGAGATTGAGTTTTGTCCGACTATATCGGCATCTATGGGGCAGCATCTGGCGAATAAAAAGCTAGACAGCGCTCCTAATCAGATTCATGAGGGTGAGTTCCATCCGACTGCATGCCCCTTATTCATGGGATTAGACCTCATGAAAGAAGCGCACGAGATGCGGAACAGAATACCTGTTTTGTACAGGGTGCCTAGTATACCAGACATGGAGGAGTATCTAAAGCAGACAGAGGAAGATGAAGTTGTGACGAATACTGTGAATGAGACGAGTATAGAGGACAAGATAGGAAGCCGTGGGGAGGGATTTTCCGAAGATTGCGCACAAAATTGCAAACAGGAATGGAAAAATTGCGAGAATAAAGATGAAGGAAGCACCGAATCAACCAAAAGCGAGGCTATCTACATCCTAGTAAGTATGTTTGAAGAACTTGGTGTCATGGACGAAAGCTTCCTTGCGAGTATTGATAAGAAGGAAGTCATCAATCACATCGACGAGAACGAAGTCATAGATCTTATCGATAACATGATGTACAGTCTCGAATTTCAAACCAAGAATACGGGCGAAGATATTCTAGAGACCGAGCAAGATGAGAATATCGACGTAAACGACGGGCATGGGGGTTTGGATGAGAAAGTCGAAGAGCACCCGGTACCTAATCTCGATCCACCTCAATACTTGGAATCAAAGACACTATTTTCCGACAATGAATTGGCTTGTGAAGAAGATGAGAGTGGGGAATGCATGGTTTGGTGTAAGGGTGCTAACGGTGCTAACGGTGCGTGTTATGGTAGGGGAGAGCGTGGAGAACCTGATGGGGACCGCGGTTCTCGAAGCAGTGTGGAAATCCTTGGCGACCAGTGCATTCAGGAAAATCGATGGAAGGAGGAGAATGAAGACAGAAGACGACTATATGCACGTGGATCAGTTCTGCACGACAGTGAATCCCGCCTCTTCTCAATTAAAAGAGAACGAGATGCAGACAAACTTTTGACATCTCGCGAACGCATAGGGTTCCCACTTCAAGAAGTTACCGAAACTCAAGCAAACGTTCTTCATCACGGCTCGGTGACACCCAATTCATCTATAGAACTATCCAAAGGTAACGATATCTTTAAAAGCTCCACTGGGGCTACCAAAGATTTCGATAAATGTATTATGGGCTACGAACACAGACTTCGAGGTCGTCAAAACAGCGAATTTATTGGCGAGTGCAAGGAAGTTGTGCAGCTAGAATCCCAAGAGGTCGAAGCAACCACTTTTTTCGAGACAAACTATGCACCTACTTCCTCTGTTGAGCTCCCAAAAGAGAACATCGGTCAATGGATGGAAGCTAGCATGACAAACTATACACCTATTTCTTCTATTGAGCTCTCAAAGAAGAACATCGATCAAGGGATGAAAGCTAGCATGAAGCACAGAGAAAAGAATGCTCAGTCCATCGAACCAGTATTCCGAGCTCGCCAAACAACAAAGGCTACTCAGTGTCTTAAAAATACCCATCAACTTCCTATAGCTCATGTAGAAGCACAAGTTCTCACCGCCACAGAATTCTATGAGAAGGAATTAGCCAACGCAAGACCCAAAAAGTCAAAAGTAGCTTTGGTTCTGGGAGGTGTAGCTGCGGGAGGTTTGCTGGCGCTGCTATGGATTATGGAGCAGGAGAAGGTATGGAGATCGCTAATTGTGTCTGAAGAATTAACTTCTTAGTAAATGCAGTAGTCTTTTGCGAATGGGGGCATAGGATTGTCAGGGTTTTTGATGCATGATTTTTATGAGATGAAGAACTACTTGTGGAGGAGTGGAACGATGGATATTGGTTGAATGGGGGAAGGTTATTGTTGGACTTTGTGTTGACGGGTGAGGAATGAAATGAAATAGAATGCATTTTGATAGTTAAAGGGAAGATTGCTCACCTTTCTGACTTACTTTGTGTGCGTGTATTTTGGAATCTATGAGTTTTACAGGATCGGGATGTGGTTTGTTCTGAACAATCTGCTGCATAAGTGTTTCGGTGGATCGCCAACGAAAGTTGGAGCATCCACCACCAGCTATTTGAGATTTCATTGAATGTGACAAAATATGGCGTGACGTGAACAGTAATTATCTAAGATTAGTTTCTGATGTTACTGATTCGATGAATTAAATTTGCACCGAATTTTGGATTATTTATTTCTCTAATACTACTGTAGAAATACAAATGAGAGATCTCTTCATTCACTTTATTTCCCATTAAGCTAGAGGAAGCTCATCTTATTTCACTTCTACCTATGTGTAGCCATTTGTCCTTGGCAACCGTCTCCCGTACGGATGCTAAAACTGTGATACCTCGCTTCGAGAAAAGAAAGGAGTTTCTATACTTTGTTGTTCCCCTAATATAAACGAGGACTCCGAATTCGCCTTTGTGAGGAAGATAAAATTAATAATACAGCAGAGATCAAGTAGTTCGACTATTTCTGCTGGAATCTATTTCACTGTGCTCTAATCTTTCTGTCTACTGTACTCAAGAAAAATTTTCTGCTGTCCAAGAAGGGATAATTAGAAGCCTTCACCTGTTTTGTATTTGAACCCTCTCCCAGCACCTTTTCTCCGTGTAATTATTCAGATCCGACACTTTCCAGAAATATCTACTCCTAGACTTCAATTTCTTCTCAAATTCTCAAAAGCCCTCCAACATCTCTCCTAAAATTACCTAAGTCCCCTTCAATATTTCATCATGGCTCAGCAAACGGCAAGTCATTCGTTCTCAACATCATCCTCAAACAATGAAACCACCAAATCTCAGAACAATGGGTCAGACGAAGAAATCTTTCAATTTTCTCCTGAAATAGCCCAAAATCAATTCTCAAGCTCAGCTAGACCTGTAGAAAGATTTCCCATTCTTCGGCCACCTCAAAGATTGCTTCCTCAAAATTCTACCTACCAAGATGGAGACTCGTTCAATTTTCCCTCTCTTGAATTAGTTCTGTCTAACTCCAATTCATCACAGTCTCTATCCGGACAACCACTCTCATCAATAGGGCTTGGAATTTCTCAAATTCCTCAAGAGCATAGTAATGAGCAATCTCAATGTGAAAGAGAACGGCCTGATATTGAACAATTTTCCGAACAAACCCCAGAAGCATTTGAACAACAACCATTCAATGTTGAACCACGACCAAGGCAAAATCCACTCACATCTCGACTATACCCATTTAGTCTGCAACAAGAATCCGAGCGGGCTGGATCCAACTTCGGAGAAGAAACTAGCAATGATTCTCATCACGCTCACCCCCTCTCCACCTCAGGCTCTATACTCTCTAACATATCCCTGAATGCCCACCCATCAACCCGCAGCCCAAACTATTCCCTTCCACCCCCCTCCTTCAGAACACTCTCTACTATCTCCTCTGCTGACGACAATCTCTACCAGCACGACCAACATGCAATGCAAGAAACACTACACCAAACAATCCAAACCCTAACCGAAGTCAACCTCACGATTTTCACTCTAACCATAGGAGACTACCCCATATCCAAAGAATCGTGGGATCAATACATCCTCCCCCGCATCGAAAAGTGGCTCAGAGAACTATTTGCTGCAGGGTATCAATACTATCCTTTACAGCAAGATGATTACTTATCTCAACAAGAAGCTAGAATGCCGGCTACGCCTCGCGTAGGAGCGGTTACTGATGTGGATGGGTTGGTGCATGATGCAGGTCTTGAGAATAACAATGCGAGAGCAACAATAACTATCTCGCCTTTTATCCTCTCAAGAGAGTATAATGCTGGTGCTTCATCCATAGGAACTCCGCCGGGGCGTGATGTGAATTCTATTCGACTGGGCGTTGACGCAAGAGTTCTACAGCGCCCACATACTGCGATGAATTCAAAAACTTTGGTTGAAGAGGGGAGGGAAAGATATGATATGGCTGTGTCTTCTACTTCCCATTTGCCAGTTGTCACTTCATCAATGACTATGCCGCCACTATTACACTCCACAAAGACTCATGACGAGGGAGCTACAAACGATATGGCCTCTCTAAACCTTTCGATACTAGATGAAGCTACACTTCCACCTCCGGATTCTATTTCTCAACCCGCACACTCATCAAACAGTCAAAAACAACCATCTCCACATTCACCATCATCTTCATCGCATCATCAAACGCCTCTCCTGTCCCGTCCTCAAATACGAGCTCTGATGGATAGACTCCACCAGCACACTACTATCCCCAGTACCAGTCTCAACCTCGATGAGACGAACCAGATGCCAATCCAAGGTCCAACTCAACCCTGCGTTCTCGATGCTACTGCTCATACCCGTACTCTACTACGTCGGCAAAGCAATCCTGCTGTCCTATCTCACAGGAGATCTGAACTTTCCTTTGCACCTCGACCATCAGCAACAGCAGCAACCCCTATCACCATTACCACTCCTCGACGATCAACTATTACTACTCTTCGTTCGCTACTTCCACCTATCTTCACATCCGCATCCGCATCCGCCTCCGCTTCCCCACCCAAATCCAACCCCACCACTCCACCACCACAATCTCAAGCCGCTACTCCCTCGATCTCCACCCCCCACCCTCTAAACCACCACCTCCACAGAACCCGCCACCCATCCCTCCCCATCCCTGCTCCCCTCCCCTTACCCCCCATCCTAACACTCGCCCAACGAACCGCACGACCCATTTATCCGCGTCCTCGGAGTCCTCCAGACGAGGGGATAAGCTCGGGTGCGGGGCCATCGACTTCAATATCCGGCACTACTAAAGCAAGAGGAAATGAGGATGCGGATAGAGGAGGGAATGCTATTGCTGTAGGAGGAGTAGGAGGAGGTGGAAATCTGCTGGAAGGGCTACTCGCGGATAGTAGTTCTGATGATGATGATGATAGAAAGGGGGATTATCCTCTGAAAGCGAGGAGAGAAATTGATGATTAGAATTTCTCATAGAACTGAGAGGGAAAGAGAGTTATCGGGTGTGATAGGGCAAGGCGGTTGTGAGAGAAAAATTGTATCTATCAAACCACAAGTAGCCAGTAAGATAATTCTCACATAGGTAAGAACACCGACTTGACTTGTAGGGGGGGGGGGGGGGGGGGAGAGAAAGGGGAAACTTACAAAACTTATTTCATTTCATTAATTCATTCATCCATTCATTTCTCTCTTTGTACTTTATATTCATTTCCTTGCGTCTGACATTTCGCTGCTTTTCCTTCCATTATTATCAGAACTGTAAAGAAATTAGAGCTCTCCAATACACAAAATTACTTGTTTTTCCTCGTCTATTTCCCTCAGTGCCTGGATTATTAGAACTCATCTCCATCTCTATCTCGCTGTCCGCTCCACTATTATCTCAAATTCGTATGTTCCATGTCCAACAGGATTTGTCCTGTTTTCCCAGTTCCCTCTATATCTGATTCGATATCCGCATCCAACGTCTTATCCTCTCCTGCGCCCAAAAACAACGGACATAATATAGATATCACGTCACTACAACCTAACATAGCCTCCTCCAAATAAATTCTTCGCCCCAAAACCCTGTCTGCGTCCCAAACCCCTAATACCCATCCTTCCAGATTTCCTTTCTATACCCCTCCGTTAACCTCGTATCCTCTCCATAAGCCTCCTGCCACCCCACAAACCCTCTGTTCAGCACAAAAACTTTTTGTTCCTTCTTTCCCTCCTCATCCCCCTCGCCCTCCCCCACATCATCCCCCTTCTCACCCTCCCCCCCTTTCACTTTCTCCACATCCATCCTCACCTCCTTCCCCAATAACCTCTCCCTCTCCCTAATATACCTCAACGCCGCACTCGGACCCCTCTGTTGACTGAGCGCGCAGTGAAAAACAACCGTCTCTTTATCCTGCAGCTTGCGCACCAGCTCCGGGATCTTGTAGTCGAGTGTTGACGAAGGGACGTGCGTCGAGTATTTTATGTGGCCGCCTATGTGGTCTGCGGGGGAGGGGAGGTGAATATTAGTTGGGGTGCGCGACGACGGGGGAAGGAAATATGGAATGAGGTGGAGTGGAGGAGTTGGGAGGAAGCGCGTTAGGAGAAGAGGGAATAGAGAGTATAAGATTCAGATTGAGGAGAAGTAAAACGAGAACACAGCAACTCACCATCATCTCTAACATCGATAATCGCCAAGCCCTCCGGTGCCGCATTCGGCGCATCCAGGTTGGAAGAAGCAGTTGATAGGATAATGCGCGACAGATCCGGTGCTTCGAGACGGGGCAGCGTCGCGATTGTTACGGTGTTGTTGGACATCTTCTGAAGTGTCGATGGGGCAGTGGAGAAGGAGAGCGAGAAGAGAGTGGAAGGAGGGCGGAAGGGCAGAAAGTAGGAGTTTAGCCGGGGGAAAGTGCGAGGGATGGCCAGATTGGTCTTGGGTGGTGATTTATACTGCTTTGGGACTTAAATGTAATATATGCGAAGAGTAAACAAGATTCGCTGAGGCATCAAATTTGGTGTTGCGATATAAATGACCTTGATGACGTTATCAATGGATGCCGCCGACGGATATTTATGGTGGGGTTCAGCTCGAGCTTGAGCTTGAGCTCTTCCCCCACATTCCCGATTGGGAAATGGTATTTTCAAGGATCGCAGATTTCTACTTGGAGGATAAAATTCACTGGATATTCTTGCAAGGAAACTTCAAAGAGCAAGAAATTGTTGGTGAGCGTGCTTTATGAATATACAGAAACATCTATTTTGTCCAATTTATTCATTCAATCCAATCCAATCCAGTCCATTCAACCCAATTCGCTTCCTCGAGCACCACTAAAACTCCCAGTGTTTTCTGCAACTGCACCGGAAGACAAAGGCATACTCTCTACTCCTTGTGCTTTCGCATTAATTTGAGATATCTCAACCACACCCTCCCTCTCCTCTGCGACCTCTCCCTCTCCTCTTCCCAAATCCTTTGTTCCTCCTCTACTTCCCGCTGTCTTTGATCTGCCTCCCTCTCTGCCTGTTCTTCCTCCCTCCGTCTCTTCTCCTCCTCCTTTCTCGCTCTCCGTGTACGGCAGTACTCCGCTACACGATCCAATTCCTCTTCATCCAGATGATAGATCAAAGGATCGTGCCAGCCAGGTCTCGAGTTGCGTGGTCCTTCGAGTGAAGGCGCTTGGCGAAGGAGTATTGAGGCGGGCGGAAGTTCGCTTGAGAGGGGCGAGATGAGGAGGCGTATTATGCTGGAATGGGTTTTGTCCTGGGATACGCTTGCGAGAGTAGGATTCAGCCAGTCGTATGGGGTTTCGGGTTCGTGGGAGCTTTGATTCGATGGCGTGCTGGTGTTGGCTTCTGTAGCGATGAGCTTCATGAGTTTGATGGTGCGAGCGTGTAAATCGGGGTATGAATGCAATCTCCAGGATTTGAACGATATGCTTGAGGCGGAGTTTATCGTTTCAGTAAGTTTTAGTCTGTAGCCTTCGGGGTCCGGATTTTGTGTTTTGGGCGTGCATTCCTTGTAAATTCCTCGTATCAGTGCTTCAAGGTCGATATTGTCAATTTTTCTCTCTGATGATTTGGACGCAGAGGTTTTGTGATCTTGTGCGTATTTTTCGATGACTTCCATATGACCATCAAAGAAATTATCTTGAGAGGGGGAAAGATCCAGCAAGTCAATTAGGTCGGATGGGAGAAAATCGTTGATGGAGTGAGAGGGGGAAAACCCCAGCAAGTCGATCAAGTCGGATGGAAGTAAATCGTTAATGGAACGAGGATGATATTCCGTAGTCGGAACGAGTGAAGCACGCTGATCAGAGTGAGTAGTGTCGGTAGTGTCGGTAGTGTCGGTGGTGTCGGTAGTGTTCATCTCATGATCTTCGACGATATCCACGTGCTCAGGAATTACCTCGTCCTCTGTTTTGGCGGCGGTGGTGTCAGTAGTGTCGGTAGTGTTCATCTCGTGATCTTCGACGATATCCACGTGCTCAGGAACTACCTCGTCCTCCGTTTCGATGGCTTGCTCCACGCTCCCGAGTGACTCAACAGGAGATGTTGTAGGTTGGTATCGTCCAAGTGTGTCTCGGTCTTCATTGTCTGTTTGTCGGTTCGATGCGTAATTCTCGAGTTCGTCCATATGGCGGTCCAGGATTGCTTCATTCATGGCGTAAGCATTCCGCTCAATTTGGTTGGATGTCGATACAGCAGAGAGCCAGTCTTCATCGTCGAGCAATTCTTCATCGGATAGCGGATTTGTGTCGTTGATTTCCCGGTTTTGTACATAACGCTCAATAATATCCATATGACCGTCCAGGATTGCTTCATTTGCGGCGTTTGCAATTTGCTCAATGTGGTTGTGTGCTGAGACGAAAGACCATGTAGAGACCCAATCTTCGTCGTCGAGCAAGTCTTTTCCTGATAGAGAATCGCTGTTGTTAGTCTCTCGGTTGCATACGATGGTATTCATGTGACCATCGATGATTGCTTCACAGGCAGATTCGGTATTCTGCTCGACTTCGGTATGAGTCGTAGGTTGGGCGAGATTTCGGTCGTTATTGGCAGTGGTCGAGGGCGCTTCATAGGAGTTGCTGGTGTTGGTGTTGGCGGTTTCTTTGTTACGTCCATAGTTTTCTATGATGTCCAGGTGGTGATTGAGGATGGATGTATTGATGGTAGCAGTCCGCTTCTCCCAGATTGTAGGTTTGAAAAGATTTTCGAAGATATTTGGAGGAGAAGCTTTGTCTGATTGAAATTTGTTGGAGGTTGTGCCGGTTGTAGCGTTAGAGTTTCTCTCAGCTTCTCGAAGTCGTGTAGGCATTTTGGGATCCACTTGGGTAAGATATTGGCGAGGAAGTTGTGGAGGCATGACTGAGTGATAAATATAGAAGTGATAGTAGTATCGAAGATATGGTTAGCCGAAGTGATATGTTGTATGGTAGGATGTTGTAAGTTATGTATAATGGGGCTTTGGATGTCAGGGTCTGGAGGTGAAAGGTAGTAGATAGGAGGAAAGAAGAAATTATTTTGTGTGAGGGACCCACGACTTATAAACTATGAACTTACGGCCCTAAAATGCATTAAATCATAGTAGTGTATAGTATCGCTGTCGACGAGCTACTGTTAAACTGTTAAACTGCTTCGATTGGTGATAGTATGGTTGTAGCGCTTCGTATAAAGGGGAGAATAGGCGAAGCGAGACTTTCGAATCTGATAGTTTGATTTGCACCGCACCGTAGCTTACTTGCATGCTGGAAAGCATGTGTGGTAGAAAACATACACCATGATCGAAATAGAATGCCGGGTTTTATATCTGTAGTAGAAGAGATACCGTCGTCATGGAAATTTGGAACTTCAAGCGTTGAGGTGGATTGGATGAGAGCAGATGCGTCAAGTAAACGCATGGAATTTCCGTAGTAATCACTCTTTCACGCTTCTGAAGATATCTCTTAGCCTTTCTCGACAATCGCAGGGTAAAAGCACTAATTTTTTCATCCGCTACCGTGGGATAAGGTGAATCACTTCCGGAGTACTATAGGAATGATTCCTAACTACAGCGTCGTTGCCCCTTACAGGAATACCCTTGGTACAGAAAAGCTGGTTGTATGAGTAATCTAGATCTCCCACTTACTTGGAAGAATCACAGATCCAATTCAACTAGTATTCTGTGCCATATGAGTGACACAGTAATACTCAGACCAGGAGTCGAAGCAACAGCTACATCTGAGATCACATCTTGACGATGTGCACAACCTGTTCTGGAATAGCACTCGTCATCCAACCAGCAAAAATAGCACAGAGATATTCCGTCAGAATCATTTGCAACCACACAACGGATAGAATCAAACGAGGGCTTTGAAAGTATGGCTCATTCAGGAAGTACACTGGCATCCAAAGAAAAAGCAATCCCACAAACCTATCCTAACTAAAACTTAACCTCAAGCAGCAACCGACGGTACAGTCGAGCCTCAACTCGATGACTTGGGAATCCTACCTACCTACCTATCCCCTCTGCCGAAACACCCATCCCAATTGACCTTGATCACAAGCAGTCAATTGAAAGATCCATCGTTCTCCCATTGAGCGTATTTATCGACTCGACGACCCATCTCTTCTCCTCTCCTCTCCTACCACTTTCCTCCTTCATAAACAAACAAGCCTTCTAGATATACACTGCACTGCAATCCCCTCCCATCCCCTCCCATCCCATCCCATCCTATCCCATCCCATCTCAAACCTCTCTCCCTCTCTCCAATCCACACACTCATCCATCCATAACCCGAAAACAATATCCCTCAGAAACCATGGTTACCGAGTACATAACTTACACCACGTACTTTTTCCCATGTGATTGATTGATTGATTGATCGATTGACTGATCGATTGACTGACTGATAGATGCCCCCACCCCTCCCTTTCCCTTCCCGTTAAATCGCCAATCTAAGACATCATACAAAACCCACTTTTTACCTTTGTCGCGGTTTCTACCATACTTTACCATACCGTACAATCCATTCCCCCCCCCTTTTTTTTTTTTCTTTCCACTGTGCGGGTATACTACGGGTACGGGTACGGGTACGGGTCATGATAAGTTGACTTGAACACGTGTAAGTTGAGTCAAGTCAAGTTAAGTAAAACTGTTTTGCATTCAATCAATCAATCACTCGGTCAACTTCACGCGGTCGGTCGGATGGTCGGTAAAATCAAATCAAATCAAATCAAATCAAATCAAATCAAATAAAAAATTGTGTGCAGCAAGCAGCTCGGGAGATCTCGGGTTGGTTTTACGAGTAACTTGTATAGAAGAAAAAGAAGAAAAATTTTTTTTTTTGGGGCGTGTGATATGTGGATATGTAGTGTAGGCTGGGTAAAATAGATAGATAGAGATATTCGAGTAAACGGTAGAGTAGAGTAGAGTAGAGTAGAGTAGAGTAGGTATCGATCGCTAGGGAGGGAAAGGTAGATGGGGAATTGAAATTGAGTCGAATAAATATCTGAACTGAGTTGAATACAGTAAATACCTCAATTGAGTTATTTTATTTTATGTTTCTCACTTCACTTCTATTCACGTCGCTTACAGGGATAGATGGATAGATAGATAGATAGTCGTTAAGCTTACATGTATGTGAGTACTATGTATAACAGAGAAAAGGGAAAAGTTAACTACTTCGTAATTACACGATCTTTCCTTAGACGGCCCGTATTCGCCTTTATCCTTCCTTCCCCTCTGCCTTAACCGTACTGTAGGGGAAGAAAAGGGCTGTATGTATGGCTGTAGTGTATATCCATTGCTGCTCGAGGATGAAAGGAGAATGAGAAGGAGGAGAAAGAGGGTTAGCGCGGGGTCACAATACAATCCTGGTGGTTAGTATGGGAAAATAGCGCGCGCTGAGAACATACAACTGTAGCACGGGTAATGAGGCGGTGTTGGGGTTGGAGATAAGGTCGGGTATTTACCATGCTGTCATAGTGCTGCACTCCTTGTATATACAAGAATGGATAGGTGCATAAGGTAGCGGTTACAGCGTCTACGTTTGGTTACATGTGAGTTGAGTTGGGTTGGGTGGGGTTGGGTTGGCTTGTTTTGATATCCGTGTTCTTGGATCCAAGGGAAGGAGGATGGATAGATGGATGAATGGATAGTTGGAGTTTTGCCGGATGGATATGGATTCAATTGATGCTGTTTGTTCCAACATCTTGGGATATCCATTGTATCTGAACATGAGCATGAAACATGAAGCATGAAGCAAGCATAAAGCATGAGCATGAGCATGAGCATGAGCATGAGCATGAGCATGAGCATGAGCATGAGCAATCTGAAATCTCGATCTTGGTAGGGTAGTTGCTTATTGAACAAGAAAATGAAGGTATCGTGAGTTGTGAGTCGTGAATGGCAGGGACAAGCAAAGAGCGGGTCCTATCGTCATTACTGCACCGTCACGATACGATGATGTCCTTGTGGGTCTTGAGAGGTGGATACAGGAGTGTGTGTGTGTGTTTCTCTTATCAGTACAAAGGACATACGGAGTGAGTAAGGAAGGAAGGCAAACCGAGTACTGCAGCCCGGAGTGCAATTATTTGAGACTTGTTGGTCATTCGATCTCACAATGTCGTCAACAGTCTAAAGGAGAGTCTAGAGTTGAAAGTACAAAGTATATGCGCGATATAGAAGCGTGTGACGGGTTTTGGCGAGTGTATAGGAGATGGTTTGGAGATAGGGAGATATGCGTGATATGCGTGATATGGTAGGACAAGTGCTTGATAGTGTAGGAATATGGCTAATGTAATACATACGGGACATAGACTAAGGTGGTTGGATGGGGTGGATGGGGCAAGAGGGCAAGAGGAGACTGAGAAAAAAGACCCTGCAGTGTTTCGCCGTCGCTGTTGGGTGTGGCTCCTCTCCGGCGATACCTGGCCTTTCGGACGGCAGTGTGTATGCACATGTCCGTATTACTACTGGCACGTCGTTTGTCCAGTAGAGTCGATATGCAATAAACCGTGTTCCTCCGTGCCACACTCGGAGCTCCATAGTTGTCACGATGTTCTCCTTTTCACCATATCGATAGTCAACAATCGGATCTGATATTGATGAAAAAAGATGAAAAATAAAAAATAAAATAAAAAAAAGATATCCAGGGTCGTTACAAAGGAGTAGCAAGTTTACCCCTCGTTCCGTACCGAAATCCAAGGAAGAATCCTTCCTCTACAGTACGGAATCCATCCTATCCTTTCCGGCTAGCATTTACGTCATTATGACAACCACCTTTACTCGCACACTTGGACTTGTCTCTGCACACGCCGACTCTGACACTTGAACTTCTTGCCCCTCTTTATGCTCGAACTCATCATCTCTCCCTCATCGACCTATCATATGCAGCGTCGGAGCAGCTTCCCACAGCAAAATGCAAATCATCTCTGCCTCATCGACCTATCATGTTGGCTGCAAATAAATCTCGCAACCAATTGCAGCCCCTCTCCCCCGCAAATGGCTTGCCTCGAAGGGTCTTACCTGGGTCTCCTGGACGACTGGGTCTCTGTTCATTCTCACGAAGGTTGCTTTTCCGTACCTGTTTGCACCAAAGTATAACACCTGCGCCCACTCCAAGCATTGCATCGTGAGTACAAATACCTCTCACTTCCCTTTGCTCCTCTTTGCATTTCTTCCTCGTCCTCATCATATATATCACTTCACAATACCCTCAATTTACACCAACCATCTTCCGTCACAATCAAATTCGCGTGTGCCATCTTGTACTGCATACACCTTCCGCGGCCTCAAGTCCTTAAGGTTATCTATCTATCTATTATTACTAGTTACCTGCACCCCACGAATTATCCCCACGAATTGTCCCCTCAATCCTCAACAATCCACGTCAACATCCACTTCTACTGCTATCGCCCATCATCACCTATTATCCACCCTTTCGTCCCACTCCAACTTACCTAAATACCTAAGAATCATTCATACAACATCAACATGTCTTTAAAAGCTGTCCATTTTGGTGCCGGAAATATTGGCCGAGGATTCGTTGCTGAATTCGTACGTTACCTTCCCCTCCTTGGCTTTGCATCATCCTTCTCTCAACACTGAGACGGCCATCAATCGTACCGATCTGATATCCCCCTCCCCCTCTCCCCCATTTCAACTTGCTTTTCTTTCCTGCCATCCAATCCTTCTGCTTCACACATCGCTAACCCTGCCGTCATAGCTCCATAAATCCGGATATGAAGTCGTCTTCTGTGATGTGATGGACGGTCTCATCGAACAACTCCAAAACACAAAGTCGTACAAAGTCATTCAAGTCGGTGCTGAAGGCACAAGTGAAGAAACCATCACAAACTACCGTGCCATCAACTCGAAAACAAACGAGGCTGAGGTCATCGAAGAGATTCGAACAGCTGATGTTGTAACCTGCTCAGTTGGTCCACGAATTCTCAAGTTCATCGCCCCTGTCATCGCCAAGGGTATCGATGGACGTTCAAACGATTCCAAACCAATTGCTGTTATTGCATGCGAGAATGCTATTGGTGCAACGGACACTCTTGCAAACCACATCAAGGATGACCATACTCCTGAGCATCGTCTAGAAGATCATCACGAGAGAGCACGATATGCCAATTCTGCTATCGACCGTATTGTACCTGCTCAAGACCCAAATTCAGGATTGGATGTCAAGCTTGAGAAGTTCTACGAGTGGGTTGTTGACGCAACACCATTCCACGACCATGAACCTCCTGCGATCAAGGGTATCAAATGGGTTGACGATTTAATCCCATATATTGAGCGAAAGCTCTTCACCGTCAACACCGGCCATGCAGCTGCAGCATATCATGGATACTATCACCAGAAGACCACCGTCTTCGACGCCCTACAAGACCCCAAGATTCTCGATGAAGTCAGGCGAGCTTTGGATGAGACGAGTACCTTGATTGTCGGAAAGCACGGCATCGAAACACAAGAACAAAAAGACTACGTTGAAAAGATCATCACACGTATTGGCAACCCACACTTGGAGGATGCCGTTGAACGTGTTGGTCGTGCGCCTCTCCGAAAGCTTAGTCGCAAGGAGCGTTTTATCGGCCCTGCTGCAGAGCTTGCCGAGAATGGGCAAAACTTCACGGCTCTATTGGATGCTGCTGAGATGGCATTCCGTTTCCAGAACGTTGAGGGCGACGAGGAAAGTGCAGAATTGGCAAAGATCATGTCCGAGAACACACCTGAACAAGTTGTTGAGAAAGTGTGTGGTCTGGAATCAAGTCATCCTTTATTCCCTCACGTCGTGAAGGTCGTAAAGAAGGTGCAGGCTGATGAGTAGATTAAGTATTTGGGTATTCTAGGTGTATTCGGGTTGGGCGAATTGGATTATGGATTAATAAGCGATACCTTCCTTTTCTTGGTTCTTTTTTAACGATGAATGATGCTTGGGTACGCCCCGGATGGATGGGCTTGGTTTGGAATGAGTTGAGGGCGACAAAATTCTCTAGCCTAACAAAATGAAAAGGAACTGCTTAGATTAGTATACTCTAGAAGCAAGCAGATTAAGATGAGTGGCAACATAGCATAGGCAGCATTGCAATGAATATCTATTTAGAATGCAAAAAGTTCTTTGCTTGTGAAATTGTGAGGGTATTGCAGACTGTGAACATAGAGGACAAATACAGCCTGCTTTTGAGTTTCCTTCCTCTGTTCGCTCTTCTGCCGTATACTAGCTGATAGTCAAAAGTCTTGTGGATCATGAAGTATAGCAGGACCTTTTTGTTGCGAAATTAAGAAATAATTCAAAATTTCGAAAGTTATCATTTTATCTCGTGACTGCTCTATCCCAGATGTGCAACCTGTTTGAGCTCGACAAGGCTGCGCCAAAATTAAGGTTGCGCGCTAAACCACTTCTGAATCCACATCCAAGCTGCCACATTGGAACTTTGAAGTCGTGCGAATATACGGAGAGTATTACCAGTATCAATCAACCACATCTCCTCTCCTCTGCGCCGCATATACTTCGCAGAGACAGTCAAATTTCTTGTGAATCTGCAAGACTTATTGACACCAATTTTTCAACGAGGAACTCGAAATTGAACCTTGTGGAGTGATTCTCGGTGAACGCTCCAATCGATTGAGTGCGCTCGAAGCCACAATATTTCTTCTCCTCCCTTCCTTACCTTTTGACACATAATTCAGTATGAGGTTAGACATAAAGGTGAGCACTCTTTCCTTGTCATACGTGCTATCTGCAGCACGCAACTCTTCTTGCCATGGCTGCTACGAAATCCACAACTTCCAATCTGGACAGCAGCAATAGCCTCAAATTGAGGGAAACAATTGTGATTGGCACTGTGGCAGCAAGTACTAATGGGATTTTCAAATGTCAGAGACAATTGTTCGCCCGGTCGGAGAGAGTAAAGGGAATTGATTTCCATCCGGTTGAGCCATGGATTTTGACCACCCTGTACAGTGGTATGTAGAGACGGCCCACACTTCCCCTCTGAAGAGGTGGCATGTTAATGTTTGGCAGGACATGTTTACATTTGGTCCTATGAGACGCAGGTTTGTGCCTTCAATCCCTCTTTTGGTCTTCATGTTGACAGTTTCTAGGCCATCGTGAAGACCTTCGAGTTGACAGATGTCCCTGTACGAGCTGGAAGATTCGTTGCGCGCAAGAATTGGATTGTGTGCGGTTCAGATGACTTCCAACTTCGAGTCTACAATTACAATACTTCAGAAAAAATCACCTCTTTTGAAGCACACCCGGATTATATTCGCGCAATCGTCGTTCATCCCACGCAACCTTTCGTTTTAACCGCTTCCGATGATATGACCATTAAGTTATGGGATTGGGATAAAGCCTGGAAATGCGTGCAGGTCTTCGAAGGACATAGCCATTATGTTATGGGTTTGGCTATAAACCCAAAGGACACAAACACATTTGCTTCTGCATGTTTAGACAGGACAGTCAAGGTCTGGAGTCTGGGATCATCAACACCGAATTTCACTCTCGAGGCGCACGAAACGAAAGGTGTTAACCATGTTGACTACTATCCACAATCCGATAAACCATACCTTCTCACCACCTCTGACGACAGAACAATTAAAATCTGGGATTACACCACCAAATCTCTGATTGCGACCCTGGAAGGACACACGAGTAATGTTTCTTTCGCATGCTACCATCCAGAATTACCTGTCATTATTTCGGGTTCTGAAGATGGAACTGTTAAAGTATGGCATGCCAATACCTACCGATTAGAACAGTCTTTGAACTATGGATTGGAGAGAGCTTGGTGTGTCAGCTATCAAAAGGGCAAGCAAGGCGTTGCAGTTGGTTTTGATGAGGGAGCTGTGGTTGTGAAGATGGGTCGAGAAGAACCAGCAGTATCTATGGACAGCTCTGGAAAATTGATTTGGGCAAGACACAATGAAGTGGTCTCGTCAATAATCAAGGGCGGAGGTAAAGTTGCAGCATGGAGTATCGATTAACATTACTAATCCTTGCACAGATGCCTCAATCCAGGACAACGAACCAATTTCTCTACCCACCAAGGATCTCGGCACGTGCGAAGTTTACCCACAGACTCTCCTCCATTCTCCAAACGGTCGATTCGTTTCGGTATGCGGTGATGGTGAATTCATTATTTACACTGCTCTCGCATGGAGAAATAAAGCATTCGGCTCCGCCCTTGACTTTGTCTGGGGTTCGAAAGATAACAGCAACGATTACGCCATTCGGGAGTCGGCCACAAGTGTTAAAATCTTCAAGAACTTTGCAGAGAAGACTGGAGGGCTTGATGTTGGTTTCCAGGCTGAAGGATTAACTGGTGGTATTCTTTTGGGTGTAAAAGGTCAAGGTGGAATTGGATTCTTTGACTGGCAAACTGGTGGATTGGTCCGAAGAATTGAGGTTGAGCCAACACAGGTATTTCATCTTCAGCAAGGCGATAAGTGAATCATTACTAATTTATGTAGGTTTACTGGTCTGAGAACGGAGAGCTTGTAGCCATTGCTTGCGAAGACACTTTCTATGTCCTCAGATTCTCACGTGATGCTTACGTTGCAGCGCTACAAGCTGGTGAAGTTGATGATGATGGAGTTGAGTCCGCTTTTGAAGTAGTGACAGATATCAATGAAACGTAAGTTTATGGACACGTCTTGGGGAGTGTCTTGCTAATAATTTTTAGTGTTCGAACAGGAGAATGGGTCGGTGATTGCTTCATTTATACCAACAGCACGAACAGGCTGAACTACCTTGTCGGTGATCAAACTTACACTATCTCTCACTTCGATCAACCCATGTACTTGCTCGGATACATTCAACGAGACTCCAGAATCTATCTCGTCGATAAAGATGTTAACGTTACCTCCTTTTCTCTTTCCCTTGCGGTTGTCGAATACCAAACCCTCGTCCTACGTGGTGATATGGAAACCGCAGCAGAGCTCTTGTCCAACGTTCCCCAAGACCAACTTAACAAAATCGCTCGTTTCCTCGAAGGTCAGGGCCATAAAGAGCTCGCCCTCGAAGTGGCCACCGATTCCGAACATAAATTTGAGCTCGCTCTTTCCCTCGGACATCTCCCTATTGCTCTTGAACTTGCGAAAGAAGCCAATGTTGAACATAAATGGAAGACAGTTGGTGATGCCGCTCTTACTGGTTGGGATATTGCGCTTGCAAAGGAATGTTTCACTAATGCAAAAGATCTTGGCTCGCTACTACTGTTGTATTCCTCGACGGGTGATCGTGAGGGGCTTAAAGCATTGGCAGCTCAGGCGTCAGAATCGGGCGCTCATAATGTAGCATTTTCGTGCTTGTGGCAATTGGGTGATGTGGACGGTTGTATTGAGGTTTTGGTAGGAACTGGGAGGGAGGCCGAGGCCGTGCTATTTAGTCAGACTTATAAACCGAGTTCGACGGCTAGGGTGGTGAAGCTTTGGAAGGAAAAGTTGGAAGTGGAGAAGAAAGGGAGGGTGGCGAGGTTGATCGGGGTTCCAGGAGAGGATGAGGATTTATTCCCAGAGTGGGATGAGTACTTGAGATTGGAGAGCAAGGGTGGTGATGCGGGAGATTTGATTGATGTCAATGGCCATGATGGGAAGAAGACGGGTGAACCGGATCCGGACAAGGAGGCGGTGGAGGAGGGGTCACTTGTTACTGCTGAGGAAGGGGGGGAGGAGGAGGAAGATGATGAGGATGAAGAGGATGATGAGGAATGAGTGAGTGATTACTGACTAGTGGGTGATTGTCTGTTGATGTATTGCGTACGGGAGTGAACCCAGCTATAGAGTAGAGTATATCAGTGAACTTCTGAAAAGTAAAAGCAAAAGGATAATAACAAAAGATGAACTATCAATCAAAGCCACATTTAACTTGATTTACTGCTTTTTCTACACAAGCTTCTTTAACTCGATAGAATAAGAACACCTTAATGTTGTTGAAGATAGCGATTTCTCATAACTTGGACCACAGAAAACTTTCATGACCACAGACCACGGCATGCTTTGTCAAACTCCCCAGTAACACTGAATTAAAACATTGGCCCATGAAAGCAATCGATTTACCTGTCCACGATGACAGTGCTAAGCTCAATTCTATAGACTAATATGTCTTTCCTCCAAGTTGTTATGATTCATTTCGAGCACAAGGTGATCTAGATCTCTCTACCCTTCTTTTTCAATGGGCTTCACACCAATCACCTCTTCTATCTTTGATCGGTGAAGAGTAAGTAGTCTGTGGATCTCTCTGCTGTCTCCCTAATGACTTCAATTAGCTGCGCCTTAATTGATAGTCTCGATCCCAGTTAAATTCAAGCATTAGTTCTAGGCTGCTTGGAATCGTTCAAGTTGCTCGAGTTGTGTTGTCCTTCCTTGTGTTGTCCTTCGTAGCTTACTGTACGTTTGTGGCACTAAAGTCGGTGTGCGGCATGCGGCTGAAGCTTTCCTGTGCGGGGTTAGCCACATATTAATATCATAATATCCCGAATCTTTTCAATGGCGAAGTTTTTGCCAAGTGATATAAGGCTTAGTCGAATGCTTACGGCTCTCTGTACGCCTAGACACCCTGAGCTGAAGACCGAAGTATCCAGTGAAAGCTTTGCTAGGTTGGAGTAGTTCTCACCGTCAGCAAGCCATGGTGCTTTTCGATCACCTGCATTGGAGAGCAATACGAATTGGGCGACATCAGTCCACGATCATGTGGATATGCTCCGATCTAGGCCTCTATGGCTTGTGATCGGTCACTATACAGCTCAGCTTTATTATCGTGTCATCTTGGCTGTGGGCTTGGCGAGCTCACACAAGCATGGAATTATATATTTTTATACTCCTCATCTCATGTATCAACATTCTAAAACCTCTCAATCATTCTCAATCATTCTCTTGGTAATCTGGTACCTTTGTTTATGAATTGATATACTAGGGAGCGTTGAAGATCATGGCGGCAGTTAACTATCCAGTCACAGGACCCCCAAAGCTTTCCCCAGCACCTGCTGATGGTAAGGCTATCATTCTCAGCAACTGCCCCCTGGTAGATTGACATTCTCTAGGGTCTGTGCCATTGAGGCTTGAGATTCGCGACCTTCAGCGTAATCATCCGGATCAATGGACTCTCTACATTCTTGGTCTCCAAGCTTTCCAACAGCTTGATGAGAAGAGTGATCTGTCTTACTACGGAATCGCTGGTAAGTTCACATTGCTGCTTGCAGATGCATACTTACTTTTCAAGGCATTCATGGGCGTCCTTACAGACCATGGGGTGGCGTCAAGGGAGATAACCCCGGAGGATGGCAAGGATACTGCACCCACAGTTCCATCCTCTTTGCTCCATGGCATCGTCCATACCTTGCATTGTTCGAGGTAAGTAGGCTGTGAGTTTCTCGAATGGCATGACTGATCATTAGCAGCAAGCTTTGTACTCCATCGTGCAGAAGATTGCCAGCACCTTCCCTGCTGCTACCAAAGCCCGTTATCAACAAGCTGCTCTTACATTCCGTATCCCATACTGGGACTGGGCTGCTGAACCTCCGTCTGGTGACAAGTATTTCCCGACCATTGTTGGCCAACCATCAATCAGTATTATCACTCCTACTTCGAACGATAAACCAGTTCTCATCGCAAATCCACTCTACTCGTTCAAGTTCAATCCTTTGAACCCAGTCAAGGGGGACTTCCCCAGTGCTCCGGTAAGATCTACTACACGGATTCTCTATCGTCACTAACAGAAGCAGGAAAACCGTTGGCCAACAACCCTTCGCTATCCCACATCAGGAAGTGCAAGTGCTAAATCCCAAGAACAACAAGTCTTTGATGCTATGGCATCACAATTCGATTCTTACCAGAACAATGTTTACCTTATCATGAGAGACCCAAATTATAAAAGATTTGATGCGTTTAGTAACCATCAATGGGCTCCAGGAAATGCACCTGGTACATATGGTAGTATTGAAGATGTTCATAACAGTCTTCATAGCGAAACTGGCGGTGGTGGTCAAATGGGTGATCCAGATTATGCTGCATTTGATCCCCTTTTCTGGTTACATCATGTGTAAGATGCACCTTACTTGTAGAATTATTTGCGTGGTCTTGGATGACTTGCTGACGTGCATCTCCTAGGAACGTGGATCGCCTCTTCGCCATCTGGCAAGCTTTGAATCCAAACAGTTACGCAATCGACAAACCATCTGGTGACGGCACCTTCTCCATTCAAAGCGGTACTCAAGAAACCAGCAAAACACCTCTCGCACCCTTCAATGATGCGACAGGCAAAACCTTCTGGGACTCTGATGGTGCTCGATACACAAGCACTTTCAACTACGCATATCCAGAAACTCAACAATGGAAATTCCCCACTCAACAACAGTACCAGACTAGTGTTCTTGCTGCCGTCCAGAAATTGTATGGTGCGACCAGTAATCAGTTCATGAGTTTAATGGGCGTGAATACTACTGCATTGGCTGCCGCACCACAAGCCCAACTCCAAAGTTCGGATGCGAGCCAGAAGCCTCTACAAGCAGCAGCCGAACCTGCTGAGCTTAGTCGAGGTGGGGAAGACTTCGAGGCTGAGATTGGGAAACGTAAGACTGTTTCTCCTTGAGAGTATCAAATCAAATGACTGACAAACATGTGCCAGCGGATCCTTCCTCGCAAAGTGCCTCTGCACCAATCAAGTATAGGGAATACATTGCCAATATCCGTGCTCCTAAACATATTCTCCGTCAAACCTATCGCGTCCGCATTTTCCTTGGCGACTTCAACTCTGATCCTAGTACCTGGGTATGTCCTCCCTTCCTTTCTCCCCTATCACACCTTCCGATCCCGTTTCCAATAACATCTTCCTCTCCCACCCAATCACCCACTCAGAACCGCAATTAACCATCTCTCCCCTACCCAGGCCACCGAACAGGCCACCGTCGGCACCTTCTCCTCCTTCGGCAAAGACGCCCAAACCACCGGCTGCGGCAAATGCATTCGCGACTCCGCGCGCTCCCTCATGATCTCCGGCACCATCCCGCTAACTCCCATGCTACTCAAACTCTACCAAGCAGGCGATCTCGGCAGTCTCGAGACCGAGAACGTGATTCCTTATCTGACAAAGAATCTGCATTGGCGCGTTACACTGGCGGATGGAACGGAGATTGATCGTGGGGAGGTAAGTGGTTTGAAGGTCAGTGTTGTTAGTACGGTTGTGGAGTGCGGTGGGGAGGGAGGTGGGGGCTTACCGAGATATTCGGGCGTTTATGAGGTGCATCCGGAGATTACGGGTGGGCGACCGGCGGGGTTGGGGGAGGATGACGATGTTTAAATAAAGGGAGAGAGGAGGGCAAAACCGCAGGGAAATATTATTGGATTGTTAACTGGTTGATGGGTTGATATACAGCCTCATGGTCATTACATTATTATATTCTGCTTTTATATCACACTGCTCTCTGAAATAGTATTGGAAAATAAAGCATATATGAAGAATCATCCTATAATAATAGCAACGTTGGAACCCGTAACATCTAGATACCCGACCTAAACATTTATCTCCTGGCCTTAAGTAAACTACATCCAGAATCATCCTCTCGCTGCCATGTTTTCCCAACAGCAACGGCCTATATTATAACACGTTGAAAAGAACACAGAATGACTCAGGTCGATTTGAGAATCAGAGAGGCTTATGTAAGCAACCATCGCTGCGTTTGCAGCTCTACAACTAACTTATCCCACCTTATCTTCCTTACAACATCCAAAAAAAAAACACCAACCACAAGACCAAAGCATCACGAGGATATTTTTCTTCTGACAGCTTTTCCCATCCTTTCTAATTTTTACTTTCCCATCTCCATTCCTTTCACTCCATCTTCGTGCGCTCTTTCATAAACCATTACACAGCAAAACTCGGCGTAGAGATCACCCACTTACGTTAAGGACCGCGGGGTAAAAGGGAAAGAAAATATGTCCACCAACAACGTCACAACGAATGGCACTTCCGGTAAAGTCGCACCATTTGCTGGCCGACCTGCGGCATGATTTTGCACGGCAGAATCCATGTCCAGTTCTGCCATACAAATTTGTTGTGTGCTAATATATCCAAACAGATTCCAGCAATACCAATGCTGCTGCTACCTCTCAGCCGTGGTTGGTTGAGGAAGTAGTCGCAGGCCTTCCAGCAGTACCAAAGACCGACTCCCAGTCTCCGGTTCCTTTCTTTCATATGTTGGAGAGATTAAAGACCACCAAGCGTGAGGGATGGCGTCGTTTTGGGATCGATCGGTAGGTGGTGACTGGAAATATCGGCATGGATAGCAGGACTGAACATTCATTTTGGCAGAGGAGAATCGATTTCCGATCACATGTATCGAATGTCACTCATTACAATGTTCGCGCCTGAGTCCCTCGCTACGAAGATCAACATCCCTCATTGCACGAAGATGGCCCTCGTTCACGACATGGCCGAAGCGCTTGTTGGAGATATTACACCGGTTGATGGAGTCGCCAAACACGAGAAGAACCGGAGAGAAAGTACCACTATGGATTACTTCACGAAGAAATTGTTGGGTCGGGTTAATGGTGGGTTGACCGGTCAACAAATTATGGATATCTGGCAAGAATATGAGGATTCCAAGACACTGGAAAGCAAGTTCGTTCACGATGTCGATAAGATTGAGTTGATCCTACAAATGGTAGAATATGAGCGTGTTCACAAGGGCAAGTTGGATTTGGGAGAGTTCTCTTGGGTGGCTACGAAGATTGTGCTCCCGGAGGTTCAGGCTTGGGCTGATGAAGTTTTGAAGGAGAGAGAGGAATTCTGGGCTGGGAAGGATCATCTGGTGTATAGTGAAAATGTGAAGCCAGATGAGAAGAAGCTGGAACAAGCGGATGAATATTATGGAAAGGGCAATTGATGGCGCATAGGGACGGCTATCAAAGGATGAACCAATGGAAGGGATGAAGGGCGGCTGGCGGTGAACGATTTCTACGACACGATAAGATACGATACCAGATTTCATACAGTACAGCGCGTTTGTTTTGCTTGGGTGGAGTGGGCATGGGCATTGAGGGTCACGGCAGCATACTTAGACGGAGATAGATTTACTTTATGGATACCACTTGCATTAGAGGATCGCGGACAGGACACATGATGGCATAGAGGCGGAGAGGCGGAGAGAATCGAAGATGTAATTGATTCCGTTGTGCAGCAACCTACGAAGTACTGAGTGATCTTTGTTTGATATTTTTCTTGAATTTTTCTTGATTTCCGTTATTTTTGATTATTAACTTATTTCTTATCTGATTTAGGATAAGGATTGATTGGATTGAACTTAACCCTCGCTATAGCAACGACGCAACCACGCGAGCAGCTCCCAGCCAACCAGAAGCTCGGGGCTGCTTTGGACGTCGGTACGGAAGAGCTCTTTGGATCTCCAAAGCTCGTTCACTCCACCGACTCCACCGACTCCACCGCAGAACGACGCGAGTTGGAAAAACTTAGCCTGCAAGCTCCACTGCGCTGCACTAGAGTGCTTAAGTCCCCTTATCCCAACGCACTCAGTCTCTCCAATTCTCAATTCTCAATTCTCCGTTCACTTCGCTCTTCCGAAATTTTCTACTCACGCGACTGACGGGCAAGGCAAGGCAACTCAATTCAGCTCGGGTGCAATGCGGCAATAAACAGCCTTGATCCCCGTACTGCATCTGCTCTGCTAATCGCCATCACGGGCATCATCTCCCGTTGCGGCCGTCGTTCCGTTTTCTCGATCAAGTGAGCTCAACTCAACCTCAACCTCAACCCAAGCTCCCCAGCCTCGGGAGCTGCTGCACTGCAAAAATAACGGTGTGGGACGTGGAGCTCAGAAGGAACCAGCACAGCTAACTCTACCTCCCCGCCCTGCTTTGCATCAATACTATTCCTGCATGCTATCTTGCCCATCTGTTCAAACCTAATCAATAATACTCTT
Source organism: Clarireedia aff. paspali H2 (assembly GCA_026770245.1). NCBI lineage: Eukaryota > Fungi > Ascomycota > Leotiomycetes > Helotiales > Rutstroemiaceae > Clarireedia > Clarireedia aff. paspali H2. Next base: position 60,938 of record JAJCXA010000086.1, on the reverse strand, counting down.
CCACCCATAAAAAAGAATGTCCTATTTCCAACACGCTGAAAACATGCCCGGAGCTTTCAGCCTTGACCACGAAGCTGCACACCTCTCCGGCGCAAAGTCCAATATGTTCTTACCACCCGAAACTCCCTCTGTATCTGCCACTTCTTCTCTTTATCTCACGCGATCAACCGATATGATAACTGCAATCACGGGGCGAAAACGAAGCCGCCTGGAGCCAGCACAATACCCCAAAGACGAAAATGAAGACGATAGAGAGTTGATGACGCCCGGAAGTCCGATGCCGTTTGTAAATACAAAATACCGATTGGCGGGTGGATTGGATACGCCGCAGCAGGAATTACAAAATAGAGAGCTGGGGAGAGATAGTGATTATGGTGATATAGGATATCGCAAGCAGTTAGATGAGGTCAAGGAGGATTTTGAGGTGGATGCGAGTAGAGCCGACCAACTCTCTCGAAATGAAAATGGTAGGCCGAGGGCTCAAACAAGAGCTAGCGAAGGATGGATTAAACCCGTGGTAGATGTGGTTGGTGGAATGGTTGGTGGTGTTGTAGGAAAGGTCTGGGAGTTTTGTACAAAAGGAGCATTCAGGGGATTTCAGGCCGGAGGGGGGAAAGCATATACATTTGGTTCTTCGCAACCAATCGAAAACGACTCTTCGCAATTCAATTTCGAAGCAAACGGAACAACGTGGGATGATGAAAAGTCACCAGCACCGCGAGAGGGCACACCCATACCGGGAGGGTTCCCAGGAATGATCGAAGATTACCTCGACAGCGATGACAAGCCCCGTGAAGCTAGCCCTCCTCGGCCAGCCAAACGCCGCCAACTCAGTTTCGTCGCGACCCCCGGCCAAGACGAGATGTCCCGAAACTGGGTCGTAATCCCAACCCCCCAACCTGAACCGGAAGTCCAACCCAGCTACCCAATGCTTCCACCTGTCCCAGCAGGGGCTTTCGGCGCAGCAGCCCCATCGCAAAACGCAAAACCGAGACTGCAGCAGAGAAGCTCCATTGCAAGATACTCTGTGCCGACGACGTCGAGCGCGAGTCGTCGTCAGTATGGTAATAACAATAACACATCTCCATCTCTACCTCGTCCGCTTTCGAGAGCTGGAAGTCATAGCCATAGTCATATTCCTCCCCCGCGTCGCCCAACCCTTCAGAGTACCACTCGTATCTCCCAACAGCAAAACACTCCTTACACGCCAACCCAGGCAGCCGTATCAAATCCTTACACCAACACCTCCTCTTTCTCCACTCCTCGCCAAAGCCCCTCCCACCCCTCCAAACACACTCCCTCCCCTTCCCTGTCCTCGCGCATTCCCCGCTGGACACCAAATAGCCCAAAACTTGCTTCGTCGACAACGGCGGCAGCAAACGAGAGCCCGGCTGCAAAAGAAGCTAGGCTGTGGCAGGCGAGGAAGTTGCAGGAGGATAGGGAGGCAGATGAGGCGATCCGGAGGTTGGATAATCAGTTGAAGGCGATGATTAGGGAGGGGCAGGAGGCGTTGGGGAGGAGGGTGGACGTTGATGGTGGGGTGGGAGGAGGAGACATGGATGTCGATGGCTGTGGGGTGGGGGATGCAGATGGAAGTGTTTTTGGTGGGGCGGGGGTGGAGAGGGGCGGATGGGGTATGTGAGTGGGGATTGGGGACTGGGGACTGGGGGTGGAGGTGGAGGTGGAGGATGGATAATTAGGTTGGGTTAGGTTAGATTAACCAGAGAGCGGGATGGGGAGGAGAAGCAAAAAGAAAACGGGAGAGAGAAAATAGGATGATATACATCGATGCATGCATACATGTTGTTGATCTAGCGATTCTTTTCAGGAGTTTATATGGTCATTCACATATCACAATTGGATAGGGACGGGAAGGGAAGGGAAGGGGAAGGAGGACGGTGGGCATAGCGAATTGGATCGGCGTTTTATTTTATTTTTTTATTTTTCTTCTTCTGATTTTACATACATACCTGGTTGAATGAATGCCTTTTTTTTCTTCTTCTTTTTTTTTCTTCGTCTTTTTTCTTTTTTTCTTTTTTCTGCTTCTTCTTCTCTACATACCTGATGAATGAATACTAGTTTTGTGTTCGTTTTGATTTTGATTTTTTGTGATTTGTTTTTTAGTTTTTAAACTCTGGTTAACTTGTGTTATTTGACGGACTCCTTTTGGAACGGAACGGGACTGGAGACTGGGAGGAGAGAGGAGAGGAGAGAGGAGAGGAGATTGGGAGTTACAATACAGTAACAATAAGATATTGAATGAATGAAATTATGAATGAATGAATAAATGAATGGGTTTTGCATATGTATATGTATATATGTATATATATATATTGCTGTCAATCAATCAATTAATCAAATCTAACGTTTTGGGGCCTTTTTTGTGGTCTTGTTGATTCTTTTTGTCTGGTCTGTTTGGTCTGTTTGGTCTGGTCTGGTCTGGTCTGGTCTGGTGGTTTGAAGGGTGGAGGAGGAAAAGAGGTGCTGGCGACACAGGTGGTTGGAGAGTGGGGAGTGAGAGAGTGAGAGAGAGAGAGGGAAGACGAGAGAAGGAGGGTTATAGTTGTTTTCTTAGAGAGTGGGGGATTTGGCCTCTTTGTGCATATGTATCTTTTCCTTGTAGAAAGGGGGAGGAATATAGTATTTACTTGAAAATATCTAGCTTGTTGACGAGTGGGAGTATCTTATGCCATGTATGCCATGCTATGCTATGCTATGCTATGCTATGCTATGCTATGCTTCTCTGGGTTTTGTGTGTGTGTGTTTTGCTGTTACTGCTGGTTTTGGAAGTGAGGATTATTGATTGATTGATTAATGGATATATTGATAGATAGAGAATCCGAAAAGAACAAGAGAGAAGGAGAAATGGGGAGGTTGATGGCTGGGATTGATATCTAGGATATAAATAACTAACTAACTGTAGGAAGAGTTAAGTTATATTATATTATATTAACCAACAAAACCTGCAAGTGTCATTCATTATTTCCGTGCCGCTTTATCGATCTGTGGAGCTAGGAGTGAGTTATTGATATATATATATATATATATATATATATGCATTAATTTATAAGATCAATGCTGCAGCCGGTTTAGATTAGTTTGGTTTGATTCTATTGATATACGATACGATATATGTAGATTAGGTGTGCAACAAGAGCAAAAAATTCCGACGAGATTTACCCGATTGTTTGTCGCGGTTGGGGAGAAGTTATCGATAGCTAATTGGAATTAGTAACTTATGGGGAAGTTCTCCAGGATTGAATGCCGGGGAGGAGATTTGGGGGGGTGGGTAGCTCGGTAGTTTGCTTGCAGTGTGTTTGTTGTGGATTGATTGCCTGCCCTACTGTAGATGTGATTGAGAGTCTGGAAAGATGTGCGTAGTTACAGTTTATGTAGGGTTATTTGTAATCGGGGATGGTCGAGATATGAAGTACATGTAAGGCACGTAAGATACCACGAGCTGGAGAATGTTCTGAAGAAGAAGCTGCTTTCTGGAAGTTTTTACACTTTTTCATTCCCCCCCCTTTTTGATCGTTATCAGGACTTGGACTACAGCGGCTTGGAGATCTTCTAGCCTAGATGCTTTCAATACTTCTAGGTTTTCCCTTGGCTTTCGAGAAATCAAAATTTTCGAAATAACTTCTCGAAATAACTTCTCGAAATAACTTCCTAACTAACAAATTCTACGGCTAGAACGGTGAGACTAGCTAGTCAGGACGATTGGAAGACCCTGGAGGTGAGAGACGACATGAAAAGAAAAAGTTAAACCCTTTAACTTGGCGGCAATTGGGCAGAAAAACAGTCTGGTAGCAGTATGTCTCTTATTCGACAATATCGGCACTGATTGAGGATCCAGACCTACCGTACAACTCGCATCTAGCCCTTCTCAAATATGTCTCGACCCCGCAAGCATTTCCAAACCAGAGAGTGATCTGCGCTTGACTGTGCACTCGTTCATAAACGGCAGAACTACTTGTCCTTCCAGGTCGCTTAACATCTTCGACCAAGACATCCCCTTTTTTCTACATGTCTGGGCCTGATCTAAAAGAGTACTTGTGCAAATCTGTCCACTCCAGATCCGCACCCCCAAGTGTAAGACGCAATGCTTCTTTCCCAAAAAATGCACAGATCTCACTTTGCCGAGCCGTATCTTAGCATTCAGCAAAGAAGATTCTGCAAATCAAAATCTTCCACGCTATCGACCAGAGATAATCACCAACCGATAGCCCCGCATAGGCACGGCATCCAGTCCGGAGCCACTTCGAATCTGCGGGGTGTGGTGCAGGACGGAAAGCGCACGGGATGGGGGATGATCGCTATTTTGGAAATCTTCAATCGGGCCTGATTGTGATCTGAAAATGAGAGACGAGATGAGATGTGGGGATAAGTTTAGACTTCTCGATAGTCTCCCACGGCTCGGTGATGCGAGTCTGCGTCTGTGTTTCCAACGAGATTTGCACGGGCCTAGAACTTTGAACATTCAGCGCAGCACGGGGATTTGCTTGGGAAGAGTTTCATTCTTGACGGGGAAAAAGAAATGCATGTTGAACTTGACGTTTGGATGTTCAATTGAGGTTCAGGGGCTTAGGGGGGGATATACTTTATATCTTTAGGTGACGGACTCATGAAGACGAGAGACGTACTCACTCTGAAAAAGTTAAGGGCAACTAGTCCTAACCTTAGTCTCAGGGGTTCCCAATTCCATATTCCATTCCATATTCCATGTTCCATAGCTTCGGCCGTTTGTAGTTGGGTTGAAAACCCATCCTGTAACTTGACTTAGCCAGGAACAGGAACAGGAACAGGAACAGGAAGGGTCTTTACCAAAGATACGTATCAAGTTAGTTTCTCCACGTCAAGGTCGGGTTTTCCCAGCCGACAAACACCGACACGATATCGTGAAGATCTTAAGATAGGCAAAGAGGTTGTGGAGTCGCTTGGGGCTTGGCAGTTCCTCGTCGTCGGTATTTGAGCCCGGTGTGGCTGAATTGCCCCGGAGGTCGTATTTTATCTTCACAAACGAACTGAACACCGCGCGGTAGCTGTTCCAAGTAAAATCAACGATCAGCGGGGGAAAAGGTAACTCGAGGCCAAAGAAGAAACAAATGGCAAACTGCACTTGGAAACAAGTTGTACTAACTATCTATCTCGAATCATGAATCATGAATCATACTATGTATGTGCTGACTCAGATCTTCTCGTCGCCATGGCCGGGAATAACAGCTGTGGCTTTGTCGCTCCACATTTCTCCCATTTCCGCTTAGACGTTCGTCATGTCCCATTCGAGCCACTACCTACTACCTGTGCTTAACTTGACCAGGACGAAGTAGATTCGAGGAAGCGATCGAACGGTTGACAACGAAAGTGAGACTATTCCCAATAGTTCTCCCCAGACGCCTCTCTCCAACTTTCCTTCTGTCTGCTTTGGAAACAAAAAAAGAAGAAAAGAACGTACGGCACGCAACCCTGCACCCTGCAGTCCTGCGGTTTCTCGCGAAAACACGACACAGTCTATCCCATTCCGACAAACAGACGATAACTCTGTGTAACTTAACCTTCTTCCGTTCTGTTCATCACGTTGCCGACATTAACGCGAGCAATCTGCGAGCCAAGTCCACATCTCTCTCCGTATCACCACATTTCTAGCACTGAATGAGACCATAATCTCATGAGCTGAGGAAGCACATCATCCACAAAATCATACAACATACAACAACCTGCATACGTCTGCGGTACTTGCTACCAGGATTGAGGCTACCCACCGACTTCCTCAATTACCGATCCGATCCATGCCCACGGAATTGACGGAGTCGAAGCATTGATACAATATCATTCGACCTCTATTGGGATCTCCTGTTTGTCCGGGCCGTCCCCTCCAAAGCTTTATCGCGATATCCACAGGGGGGAAATTATCCGGAGTTGACGTTGGGATGAAAGAAAGATAAAAAGAAAGTCCTGCTCTGATAATTTGCTACTCCAGCAAGGTTCTACTTTTATTTTTCTTGACATCTTTGAAATATACTTATTACATATCGACCACCATGTTGGATATCTCCGCAGGCATTGGGTCTTTACCCAACGAGGTCAGTGTGTCAGGTCAATGGACTTTGTAAACTCTGCTAACCTTCCTCAAAAGCTCCTCATCAATGTTCTCTCACTCTTCCCTACTCGTGAACTTCTTCCGATTGCTTGCACCTGCCATCGTTTCCACGATCTCATCATCCGAATCATACATCACCGTCTTATCGCAGCAGCTTCGCTGAAAGACCACAAGTTGATTCTCGAATGTTTCCACCCCTCCACCAAACTCATCACTCCATACCTTTTCTGCGACTATCTCGGTACGGATGGTTTTAGTGATGATGTTGCTGGCGAGGGAGACATATACAAGGATGTCGAGGAAACCGGCAGGCTAGGAAAAATGGCTGGTCTCTATTCCCACTTCCGACCCGTCCCACCCGAGGATAGGATGGTCTGGAAACGGAGCCCGACCGGTGGAGCCGTGCCCGGCGTGCTCGCAAAATCGGAAGAAGAACTCGTCTCCCAAGATATCGAGCTCGAGTCCCACGAGCTATTCTCCCAACTCTGCACTATCACAAACCTCGTCAAAGTCGGTCCTAATCGCGGTTTATTTTTGAGCTGCGTGAATATCGGCGACGGTTTGACTAGAGTATGGCGCAATTGGCTTTCAGACCGAGCTTCGGCGAACGAGAAACGCATCGAGACGGAAGAAGAGTTTGAGAACCGACTATTATGGGCAGATTCGGACAAGCATGTCGGATTACGGCTGAGGGTCTCCAGGGACGCTGACGCTCATGCTCCAGTATTGCTTGGCCAAGATGAGGATGTTGCAGTTTCGTACAAACTTGAATATGAAGGTAAGCCTTTTTGTCCCTGGTGCGCTACTGTACTGTGCAAATGTCTAACATGATTCGTAGAACTGGTGATAAGGAGTACACAACTTCTGCTTAAAGTGGAAGAATCATTGACTCGAGAAGTCGAAAATTCAGGTAAAGCAATCGTGATTGGATCCTGGGATTATTAAATCCCCCCCTTTTCTTGTGCCCGACGACGAGCATTTGGACTCGATCTGGGGAACAACATACACACATACGAATAAACGAAATCATGATGAGATGAGATGAGACGAGGCCACGCACATGACATTTTTTATGAAACATTATTTTTGAAAATGAATACTTACATTCTTTGTTTTTTCTTGCGATATAGGAATGACATGCCAACTGGATGGTGTTTATCAAGTACCAGTTGTGACTTGTGCGATGAGTAGCGCAATGATGGATTTACGGATAGGGGGGCATTTGATTCAGGGGTTTGCTTAGATGCGGGTGGTGGTGGGTGGTGGGATGAGGTCTGGGGAAGAGATTGGTTTAGGTATGGGAATGCGAATGGGTTTGGATAGATGACTTTGGATCTGGATTGATAGGTTTGGAGTGGGATTGGATTAAATTTGGAGTGACTGGGTTTTGTGTGGGACTTGATTGGATGAGATAGGATTGGGTGCGAGGAATTAACTTCTTGTAATCTTTTGGGCTTTGGTTTGAGTTTACCTCTACTCTATTGTAGCTGGTTTGCTGCTGGCTCTGGTTTGGTTTGGTATAGATGGAGGACTGGTTTTAAGTCTTGTCTGGTCTACTCTTGTCTCGTAGGTGTAAATAGTAGATGGTAGATACTAGACGGGAGATGATAGATGGTAGTGGTCGGTCATTTGTTACAATATTTACGAAGTATCTTACTGTATTTCACAGTTGAAACAGAAACTGAGATTGAAATTAAAAATCGAAAACCGAGGCTATAAAAAGCCTTTCTTTTTTCTTTTTTTTTTTCTTTTTGTGGCTATGGTTGTGGTTGTGGTTGGGGGCAGGGGGCAGGGGGCAGGGGGGGGAGAAGTGTTTCAGCCTCAAGGGAAGAGGGGAGAAATAGACGAGATACGTAAAGGGGGATGGGGGAGATGATGGGGCTCTCCTATCCAGCCCTTTCTCAGCCTCACAGGATCCAAGACTTCTCTTCTATCTCATCTCATCTCATCTCATCTCATCTCATCTTTCCATCCAATCTCATTTCATCCCACCTCACCTCTCTTCGCCTCGTCCGTTTCTTTTTCTTTAAGCCTCTCTAGAGGCTGAAACATTTCTTTATCGTACAGTGATATAACCTTATTTCTTCGGTTCCATCTCGGGCTTGGAGTGTGAGCGAGCGGGACGACGGATTGGGAGCAAGAGAGGAGAGTTTTGTGGATATGGGGTCCTCAAGAAAATGATAGTACGGTATCCTACTTTACGGGGGGGAGAACGAGATTCTAGTTGGAATACAGATGGACCCGGTGCACGCCGGCCTTATTATTCGGAGTTACTGTAGAAGGAGAATGTCTTTGCCCTTGGTTTTGCCGGGACTGTGAAGGTGGAGGGAGTTGGCTTGGCTTTGTGATTACTGAACGATGTCTGTGGGTTAAGAGATATGAAGTGGTTATGGGAGATGGTAAGGCTTGTATGCCAAGGCACTGATAGATAGATCTGTACACGGGAACAACGCAACACACACGATACAACAAGCGAGCGGATTGCTTGTTTTGGGTAAGTGACGATGGAAAAACCAGGTGAGGGGCGAGCTATGGCTATTTCCCCGCTTAATGCGAAAAGTTGGGAAGAGTGGGGTGCGGGGAATACGTAATTGGGGATAGTGGATGGGGATAGTGCACGGGTGGAACAGTGGACGTCACATGATATTCTTTCCATGGAACTCTTTGGGGGGCTAAGGTTAGCTTTTCGGGCATAAACGTGGGGTTGCGAAGTTGTGTGTTGGATCGTTTCTTTTCTTCACCGTTGTGGGCTTTCACAGTAGAAGGAGGCTGGTTAGTTTGGGGTTAACGTTACTTCTTTCTTTTTTAATCTTATCCCCAGATTGTTACACAACGTGGGAACGCTTTCGGGCCCTCACCCAAGTGACCCCAACATGTTGTTTTCTCGAAGTGTTTCAACAGTCAACGTACATCTTCCTTTAGATGAACTGGACCCGCCACTGCCATTCCCAAACCGTATAGTTCGTGAGAATTTACCTAATATGACCTGGACCAGGTCCTGGTTCTTGGGAATCTGCACATGTATGAGGTAACATCCTCATCGTGCATAGAACTATTGGCCAAGCCTCCTATTTAAGATTGAGTTGGCAAGGGTGGGAGGCGAGTCTAAATCCTCTAGGATGAGGTAACGGCTTTTTTGGTGACCCAAGGCGCATTTTTCTTTTACAACCTGCCCATCTCCTATCCGCCTGCGCATAAACCATCCACAATTTCGGTGTGTTGTACGTGCGAGAAATGAAAGGTTGACTCGATGTATAGTGCTATACAGTAAGGGTAGGGAATGGACGACTAATTCCGTACACCAAAGCAGGGGTGGGGTTAGATATGCGAGTAGATAGCTTCTTGGAGAGGGGTAAGATGGTAGTGAATGGGTGATGAACGCTGCGAGATGATGTTCACTGCTGATTCAATCACCCATTCGAATCAGCCTGTCACCGGCAGTTCTTTCTCCCATGTAAGTACTTAAGTCTAAGGCTACGCCCCTGGGTTCACCGTTCTTCTTTTCTATCTTTATATATCTTCCTATATCTCCTCCTGGATTTCCCACCTTTCTTGAAGTACAGTCACAAGACTCGAGAAAGCAGCGATCGAAATGGTGTCCAATATTCTCACTCTCCTCGCACTCGTTGCTTCTACCGTCGTTGCCGCTCCGGCATCAAAGTCTAGTCTAGTAGTCGACTTGGGATACTCCAAGTATAAGGGCACAGATCTGGGAAACGGCGTATCGCAGTGGCTCGGAATTCGATATGCGGCTCCTCCATTAGGCAACTTGCGCTTCCGAGCAGCACAGAAGCCATTAGTGAATCATACGTTACAAGTTGCTAATAAGGTATGTGTGAATTGTTGCATCTTTTAACGCTTTTTATATGCGGGATGAGTTACTAAGTTAGTCGTTATAGCATGGTCCGCTCTGTCATTCTGCGCCTTCGACAACGGTTTCGAAAACGACTTCGGAGGACTGTCTCTTCACTGACATATATGCGCCTACTAATCGCACGAAACTCCATCCTGTCTTCGTCTTCTTCCAGGGAGGTGGATTTAACTCAAATGCAAATGGTAATCTGAATGGAACGAGCTTGATTAAAGCTGGCGATCTGGATATCGTAGTGGTTACGTTCAATTACCGAGTTGGCCCATGGGGTTTCCTTGCCAGTAAGGAAGTGGTGAAGAATGGAGATACGAATGTCGGTTTGAAGGATCAACGGTTCTTGTTGGAATGGGTCCAGAAGCATATTAGTAAGGTGTGTATATTGTGCACACTGTGCTGGTTCTCATTCAGTGTTGATGTTGCAACAGTTCGGAGGGGATCCATGCCATGTGACGATTGGTGGTGATTCTGCTGGAGCTGCTTCTGTTGATCTTCAACTCTCGGCATACGGTGGTCGTGACGATGGATTGTTTCACGCTTCTGCAGCTGAGAGCCAATCTTTTGGTGTTCAGTACACAGTCGAGGAGTCACAGTATCAATACGATGGCTTGGTCGAGCGAGTTGGATGTGCTGGGGCAAACGACACTCTTTCCTGTCTACGTGCTGTAGATATCTCCGTGATCATGGAGAATGATATCAACCTACCGACCCCTGGCGGAGCCGGCGGTACTCCAAATTACATGTGGTCGAATGTGGTTGATGGAAATTTTACACAAGACTATACATACAAATTGTATTCCGAAGGCAAATACGTAAAACTCCCTGCAATCTATGGGTACGTATTGCTAACCTCAATCTCTAACTTTCTTTCAATCAACTGACACTCATCCCTAGCGATGATACAAATGAAGGCACAGTCTTCACTCCTCAAAACATCAGTACCCCCGCCGAAATGGACGCCTTCCTTAGAAACAACTGGCCCAAACTGACTCCAGGCCAACTCGAAAAAATCCACAACTACTACCCTCAAGGCCCCGCCTATCCCAAAGCCGGCGCATACTGGTCCGCCGCTGCTCTTGCCTATGGTGAAATACGCTACAACTGTCCCGGTATCTACCTCTCCAGCGTGCACTACCGCGATTCGCCAAAAACCGGCAGCTGGAACTACCACTGGAATGTTCTTTCCACAGCTAACAATGCATCGGGCTTTGGCGTCACCCATACGGCAGAGTTGGCGTCAATTTGGGGGTACTCGAGTTACCCAGATAGCGAACTGATCCCGACGATTCAGGGATATTGGACAAGTTTCATCAGGAGTTTTGATCCGAATACGTATAAATTAAAGGGAGCGCCTAAATGGGAGACGGTAAAGGAAGGGAAGGTGGGGTTTGAGAGGATATATTTTGGGAATGGGGTGGATGTGAGGATGGAGAGTGTTCCGGATGAGCAATGGGATAGATGTCAGTATTTGAATGGAATTGGGGAGAGCATTGGACAGTAAGGAATTTGGTGGTGATATGGGTTGCTGTTGAGGTTGTCTGGGATATATAATCGTTCTTGTTGGGTGAAAATATCATCACTAGGTGTTTGGGATTGGGTATGGCGGGACTTTCCATTCTTATACATATATTTGGCAGATCATTCGAAACATATATAGATACGACGGAATAGGCATATGCATGGAATTTCATATTCTACCGAGCACACTTATCAAGAAATAAAATATGCTTTTATACTATTCACTTCCGAAATGCAAGTTGCGTTGGAAATGGAAGTGCACTTAAACACAATGAGCCATCTTATATGATGTCTCCGAGTTAATTTTTGGTCCTTTGATCGCATATTTCGAAAGCTCTAATACTTACCCATATTTATGCCTATACTTTCTTTGACCTATATTCTCGCCTATATCTCTACCTCATATCTCTGCTTCCATTCAGCAGTTCGTCCGCGACCATCATAAAGTATCAAAACACGTGATATCGTTTGGTAGCGGACTTCCCAGCACGAATTCCACCTCCGAGAAGCCAATCCGCAGTCATCTTACAAGACGATCTTTCCTTCCTTTCAAACAAAGGCCAGAAGATCCAGGTCTAGACCCTTGGCTGTGGGAACTCCAGCTATTGGAATGTTCCTTTGTTTACAAGTCTTCTAGAACACCATGAACGAACGCCTTTGTTCTTCGTCCGAGAATATCAAATGTTTCTTCGCCTTCCATTCCATATGCGTGTCTCGCTTTGCTATTGCCATGCGATAAGTCTAGTGTATTTGCTTCATGGTTTGAGGCTTTGTTTGAGGGTTCTAGAGATGTCTAGTTGGTTCAGTTGGCTTATTCTTTCTTCAATTATTCGGGTTGTTGACTTCAAGAACGGGATTTTCACAACAAATTAGATGCAGTAACTACTGACAGTCATATTTAAATATCATATAGCTGTTACTTTGTGCTCAAGCATATGGACTTTTATCTGTTTTCTCTAAGCAACGAGTCCCAAAATCAAATCACAGAATTCCAACCCACCCACCCATCGACTCAGAGTCAAGAATCGTCAGTAACCTCTCCATCAGCGCATATAACCATCTATTCAATCATTCATCAAACCACAACATCATCCTTTCAAAATTCCCTTTCCAAAAAACAACAATCAAAAATTCAAAATGTCCACCCGCCAATCCCAATCCCAATTCTCCATCCCTCAAAAACGCAAATCCCCAACCAGCTCCCGAACCTCGACACCCGAACCGTTTCCCACCTCTCATCGTCGATCATTCGAGACGCAAAAGCTATATACAGACTCCAATAGTACACCGGCGGATCAACCTTCTCCGCGCTCCGCATCTGCATCTTCTCCTCCCCTACCCATCGCCAGCAGTAATCATACTGTACCACTGGTTTCCACCTCAACATCAATCTTAACTTCAACATCCATTCCCTCATCAACCCTCTCTTATCCCAGAACCCACCCCAGCCACAAAAGCAAGCCCTCTCCCCTACAAACCCCTACCAACACCCTGCACCCTCCCTCTGCCCCACCCACCCTCCTCTCCACCATCCCTCCTCCTATTCCCGTCCCCGCCCCCCCATTCACTTCCCCTATCCTTGCGCAGCACAACCCCGCGCGTCTGGGCGGCGGCGAAAGATTCGAAATCCCGTTCCAACGCAAGCGGGCCGCGCCACCACCAAGAGGGAAGAATTTGGGGCTGGAGCTTGAGGAGGCGTTGAGGGTTGAGGTGCGGAGGAATCCGGGGTTGGAACAGGAGGGGGTGGGGGAGATGATCAGAGAAGTGGAACTAAGGAAGGAAGGGGAAGGGGAGGGGGAAGGGGAAGCAAAGGGATGTGGTGAAGGGAGGGTGATGAAAAGTGATGATGATAATAATAACGAGAAGTTAAAAAATCCAGTAAGGAAAGAACACAGAGGGAAAGACTGGGAAGAATGGGGTGCGGAGTGGACGGCAGCGGCAGCGGGGGAGGAGGATTGGGAGGGAAGTGAAGGTAGAAATGTGGTTGTTGAAGACGTGGAAGAGTACACTGTACTTTACGATTCTGATTCTCAGCCTCATGTAAGGAGAAAAGTCAATGGAGGTAGTAGTAGTGACAGCAGCAGTGGTAGTGGTAGTAGTGATAATTGTAGGTTGGAGGATCGCAAGTCGGATGTGCAGATGATAGGGGTTGAGATTGCGGGTGTGAATGTGGAGGGGCAGGATGCGGGAAGGAATCTGAATATGGGTTGTTAAGTAGAGTAGGACCTAAGTTAAAGATAGGGGTTGGAGGTTGATAGCCGAGATAGACTACTGCTCAATCTCACTACTGTAAGATTACAATACAATACAAGTTGCGCGCGTGCACAGAAGCTCTGTGATAAATTGCTGCGCTGCTAACGCACTGCTGGGAAGAGATAGAGATGCGAGGGTAAGATAACCTACATATTATACTCCTAAATACGAAATAGATTGCTTCAAATAGACTACCAAAATCCAGCTTCCAAAAATCTGAACCACATCCTCCCTGCTAGTGTGTGAGTGAATGACTTGCGCAATATTCTACGAAATAAGCTGCTTGGTCTGGGAAGTTTACTGTAGTATTTATTGTGCTTTAGAAAAAAGACAGGGCAAGACAAGACATTGGGGAAGGGCGGTATAGGGTTTTGAGATGAGGTATGGTTATACCGTACGGTGTAACTGCATTCTTCCTCTAGATTCGTATAGGGATGTTGATTTTTGTGGAAAGTTGGTTTGTTGTCTGTATTTTTGGAGTTTTGAAAGGAGAAAAGAATTTGAACATCTGTTCTACCTAACCCAGACTGCAGCGGGGATTCAATGATGGGCGGCCAGTTTGGATGGGGAGCGGGTAGCTTAGTATTCCCCGAGCTAAGCCCAGATTCAAAACCCGACTACTCCAAGCTTTAATTCAACTCCAGCTTAGGATTGTAACTACTAATTCTGTCTTTTGTCATTTCTGGTCTCTAGTATATGTAGTTTCTAATTTAGGGTTCCGTTTGATTTTAGCTCATTTGGAGAGTTTATTTACTTAGTACTTATCATGTTTGCTTTGCTACACCGCGAGGAAGTGGGGCGATGAGGGGTTATGTGGGGGAGATGTGAATGGAAAGGTTGTTGCGGAGCTGACAGTTGAACGTTGAGAATTATGAGTTGGGAGTTGAGAGTTGGGAGCGGGGTGTGATGTGATGCGATGCGATGTGATGTGAGAAGTCGATTCCGAGGAGTCAGATAATTATATTTAGTAAATCAATATATAGGGGTCTCTACGTTTCTAAGTACTGTGTTGTACTTACATCCTGATGTCTGGATCTGTGTGCCGATGATCAAATTGTATCGGTTGACTGAATACTACACCTCGTACATCAGCGTGAATTTGTATCCTTTGGTATAGAGAAGGAGTGAAACTGAGGGTAAGAAGGAGGATAGAAGATGAGAAAGCACATAAGGCATAGAGTATAGTTGGAGAAAACGGTTTCATGATCACACACATAATAGAAGGTTAAATAGTTTCTTTGATCCTGCAGTGTAACCGGAACCTACTGGGTTCATAGCAGTGCGAATCACCTGACGGAAGCGTGTTCTAGAAGTACTTACAGTTGATTACGACATAGTGGAGACGGAGAAAGACCTAAGTGAAGAGAAACATAAAGTTAGTTAATGACATTTACGGAGCACTTGAACCACCAACGTCGCTCCAGATATATGGAGTTGGGTATCACTTCCACATTTCACTGACCAAGCTGCGGTATTGAATTAATCAGATAGATGCTATACATATGATGATGATGAAGCGTCTCGATACATATGCGCTGAGCCGCATCGCACATTTGGTCGACCGCGGCCAACCATTTCCCCCTGGGCATGGGATTCTCCTACTTTGATACTTGCAGTATGCTACCTCCTTTCAATCATCAGAATAGCTTTACAAGACATTGATGTCTATATCAATATGAAAAGTCTCAACCACGCAGACGCGGGTCTCGACACGGACGCTTTAATGAAAGCTATATACCTAGAACCACGTCCGGACCTCGAACAAATCAAAACATTTTTGCAGAACGGACACGATCCAAATGGAAATCGCGACAGCTATCATCTCTACTCCGCTATCGGGAGAAACCAGAAACAGGTTGTCGAGCTATTAATTCAGTTTGGAGCGAGACTAGATATTCGAACGAAGCAAGGTACCACAGTTCTTCACGAAGCTGTCAAACGTCGGAATCGACATATCGTCAGAATCCTAATTAAACACGGTGCCGATCTGGAAGCTGTTATTGAAGGTGATGAGTACGAAGGTTGCACATGCATCTATTTGGCTGTAGTAAACCAGGACCACAAGATGGTAAACTTGCTACTATCCATCGGCGCATGTTCGACAGTTGCATCAAAGCACGGCTGGACCCCCCTTGATGTTGCCTTGCTAGATCACCAAGCCGATATAGCAAGGCTACTTATCAATCATACAACTTCGGTGTTTGATCACCTTGCGGAACTTCAGCTCTATCCTTCTAGTCGATTAGCCGCCCCTAATGAAGAAGCACACAACCTCGCTCTTCACATCCTTGACGATGGATTCTCGAAAGCTACACGGAAACACAGGGAGATATATCTGGCTTGTCTCAACAAAGCCTCGCACAAGATAAACATCGAAGATGAGTACAAGATGATCAGGGGTTTGATCAATGGAGTACAAGAGGCTCTGATGGAACTTGCGGGAAGAGCTGACCATTTCCCAAGGTACAGGACGCTTTGCGAATCATGCGAGAAGTTTCAAAACCGCGCATTCCCGACTTTCTTCAACTGGTTCCAGCACAGCGAAGATATCAAGGCTCTGCATAGCTCAGCTCAGGGTGGTTGCGATCTGTGCTGCATTCTTTCTGCAGCTTTGCATAGAGGAAGTGAGGGTAGGAGTTTCCATGGAAAAAAGCATGTGCGCGGAAACCCTGCTATAATGCTGCATATCGTGGAGAACTTCGATAAGAGTTTGTCGTTGAATATTGAGTATAGCAACACAAACGCTTCAATTGATCTCCAATATCTTCAAGGTGAGAGACTTGTTCTGGACACGAGAAGCAGCAAAGCATTCTAACTACGCAGCAGAAAACCTACGCATAGCAGTCTGTAGCACACCGCCAACGGATAAGTTTAGCTCCAATTCGGAAAGAACCTTCGCCATCGCCCGAGCCCTTCTAGATACTTGCGAGACCGACCCTTCGCACAGTCTCTGCCAAAGCGACATTCCAGAGCTCCCTACGAGGGTCATTGACGTCGGCGTTGACATGCAACAACCCCGACTTTTCTGCTCCAACAAACGCAAGGCTCGATACGTCACTCTTTCGTACTGCTGGGGCAAGGCATATAACATGAAAACACTCCATGGAAACGTGGACGCACATCTCCAGTGCATGCCTTTCAATGAATTCCCAAAGACCGTCCAAGACGCAATCACGATCACACGACAACTCGGTATAAAGTATCTTTGGGTTGATGCACTGTGCATAATCCAGGATTCAAAAGAGGACTTTGGACGAGAAGTAGCTCTTATGGCGAATATCTATGCAAATAGCACATTGACCATAGCCGCTGAAGATGCTCCGGACTGTTCCAGAGGTATTTTTGAAAACTTAAATTGGCCAAGCACGGCTATTCTGCCTCTCGATATGCGATTGCCATGCAAAAATGGTCAAAAGGTTCAAACCCCAAGATGCGCCAGCGTATCGGCTATCCCAAAGCTGGTCAGCGAAAATGAGCACAAGAGACAATCAATTCTTGAAACACGCGGCTGGACTCTTCAAGAATCAGTACTTTCTCCAAGAATGCTATGCTACAGCAACTCAGATGTCAAATGGCGCTGCTGCAAAACCTCATACACACAAAGCCTTCAAGTCATCCAGGAGCCACAATGGCGGAATCGGAAGCAAACTATGTCGATAAAACCAGGATCTAGCGGAGATTCGGCGGCGAATTATTGGGTATTTCAAACATGGGCAGGCCTTGTTGCTGATTATACTAGTCGAAACCTTTCTAAACCGGAGGATACACTTTTTGCCATAGAAGGACTGCAGAACCGTATTGCGGCGATACTAAATGATGTACCTTTTGTTGGCATTTGGCGTGATTCAAATTTTTGGCAGAGCCTATTGTGGTTCACTAGGCCTGGGGTGCTCAAGAGCGATAGATTTCATATCAGATGCCCGTCATGGTGCTGGGCTTCCTCACGCTCACCCGTCGGATTTCTGACGTATCATCATTGGCGCTACGACATCCTTCCTGAGCTGATTTCGGTAGATTTGGAATCAATCGAGAAGAATATACATATTCGTGGTAGCATTACACTTAGGTGTCACATCTCTCCCGGATCGATCCTTCGAGAGGTAGACCAAAAGCACATTCTCAAAAATTGTAAAGATCCAAACTTCCCGGAGGATGAGAGTAATGTATGGATCTTAAAGTTGATGAGGTTTTACAAGCATCCGGATGACCGGAGAGCGAGAGTCCCATTCAGCATAATCTCAATGTTAATCGAGAAAATCTCTCCAAACAATATGCACTTCCGACGAGTCGGCCTTGTTAATGTTATACGTTCCGAACTGATGAACCTCCATCACGGTATGGAAATGATCCAACTGTTTTGAATGAAATGCTCGAGAAAGTAGGTGGCTTGAGGAAATCAACCCCCAGCTGGTTGTACCGTAGTTTGTTGAAAAGAGCCAGACTATAGACTGGAAATTCTTACTCGAGACGTAGCTAAGGCAACATCCGAGTGAGACATGTATAATCTGTAGAATGAAATTCCACTTCTTTGTTGCCAGTTCACTTGTGCTTGTATTTTTGATATATCTTATGGTTGGGCGAATTGATATCGACCGAATGCTATCGGTACTGGGGGAAGAGCCCTTGCATAGTACGAATTGCGGCTCTTGCAATGCTTCCTCGACGACGGGTATGAGAGACCTATCAACCGCATCAGTGGAATTCTCGCGATGCATAAGCATTCAAGTTTACAGGACAGGATAACCTCTCTCATATGTTGCTCTGCTTGAGCACATGTCAAGCACTGTCGCGTAGGGAAGTAAGTAGCGGCCAGATTGAATTGAGAGATAATATTCAGCACAAGGGGCAAAAATGGCTATGAAAATTACCCAGGATCCATACACAGGCGTGACAGGTTGGAATGAGCGGGATGGTGTTAGGGTAGTCAATACTTCTATCGCGCGAATCCTTATATGTAGTATCCCTGCTGCCCCACCACAGCTCTTTACCCCTCCCCACCAGACCATATTTCCAATTTCATCATACAAACTCGTACCGCAAACCTCAGCCTCAACCATCACAATGTCAACGGCACCTAGAGTTTCCCATGCCGTCGTTCGTGCATCTCGTGGTACGTTAAACTCCACTTTACGTCTTCTGCGAGGCCAATCCCAACATCAGTCATTCTGCCCATATACGACTGCCGCAATCGCAACGAGAATTTTGCTAGCTCCGCGAGGACAAATCCGAACCTATTCGCAGAATTTGAAGGAATTGAATGATGAGAATGCAAAGGAAAAGGCTGCGCATGAAAACGAGGAACCTCTTTCCCCAACCAAGAAATATACTTTCGAGGAGGTACGTCTTTCTCCCTTGCCCCATTTTGCCCTTCCTTCAACCTCCCTTGCCCTTCCTCTCCACTAATCCTTACAGATTCAAGACCTGGCATCATCTGCACACCCTGGAACTCACATAATTGACGTGCGCACACCTCTGGAGATTCAGCAAACAGGCCGCATCCCTACCGCATTGAACGTACCTATTACAACTTCCGCTGACGCGTTCTTCATTAGTGAAGAAGAATTCGAAGATCGTTTTGGTTTCGAGAGGCCGAAGAAAGATGAAGAGATCGTTTTCTACTGTAAGGCCGGGGTGAGGAGTAGAGGGGCAGCGGAAATAGCAAGACGCGGAGGATGGAAGAGCGTCGGGGAATTTGAGGGCAGTTGGTTGGAGTGGGAGGCTAAAGGAGGAGAGATTGAGAAGTAAGGGGATAGGGTAGCATTTGAGTGGTTTACAACTTTGAGAAAGTAGTCTTTATACCAAAGAAAGTATTGATTACAGGTGGGAACGATATTTACGGACGGGAATCCTTCTTACAAAAGTGGACCAGAAGGGGCATGATGCTTCAATTTCACATGGTTCGCATTGTACCTGATATTATTCCAAACAGCAAAAGGTCCGAGGAACAGATCTGTGACGAAACGACAGAAGTCAACGCCGCAAGTATCAGCCATCGTTTAATCTGTAGTTATGGATGATTTATTTTGAAGGAATATATAGCCTCGACTCTACTACATCCCCTTGATCATCCCTTCCAACAAAACCAACAGTCCATAAGCTCCTGGGTCTATACGCATTTATCATTAGCATATCTCTCTCATCTCATTAGACCACCTCCTGCCATTAAAATCAACAGGAAACCAGAAAGGCTAAGACATACCGGGAACCCCTCTTGTAACTTCCTCATCCAAATAACTACTTCTCCCCAGCCGCGCCTCCATCACCTCTGTCTCTTCAACCCCTTTCCTAGCCTCCTCCAAAGCCTTCTTTAAATCTCCCTGCTGATCCTTCACCCACTCCTCTACGAAGGGAATCAAACAATCCAAACACGTCCTATCGCCTCTCCTTGCCCGTGTAAATCCCAATAAAACCATTAATGCACCTTCTGCCGCTTCACTCATCTTCTCCGCCTTGCACAATTCCTGAGCTAACGCGGATAAGAAGATGCAATAAAGCGCGCCCGACGTGCCACCCATATTGACTTCCAGCTCGTCGATGAGTTTTGATAAGGTGCTAGGCAGGGGAATAAGTGAGGGAGTTCGCGCAAGGAAATCAATGACGACTTTGGCGCCGTCGCGGAGCGTGTACCCGCAATCACCATCACCAACGATGGTGTCATATTTGGTGATGAGGGGCTCAGAGGCGATGAGGGAATGGCAGCCGGAGGTAATGATCTTGCGGATTTGGGAATCTGTAAAATGAAGGGGAGAGGTAATGGGGGTGGAGGCGCTGATGGTGGATTGGGTATCGGTGGTGAGGGAGGAGGTTGGGCGGGCTTGTGGGTTGAGGAGGGTAGGAGGGATAGGACAAAGAGAGATAGCCCAACCGCGGGCTTGGGAATCTGGGAGGGTTATGGTGGACTGAGTTATGTAGGATTTGAGGTTTTTAGTAGCTGAAGTTAATCAATAGCTGTACTTATTGCGTGAATCTGGTAGGCTCACTAAAATACTCTGAAATTTCATGAGCAAGAATGTTATTCTCAAGGCGGGAAAGACCATTGACATCAGAGTAGTGAACGGAGTATACCGAATCACTTGGTGAGTGTTTTAAGCTCAGTAAATGAGTCAAGTCTTTCCCGATTGCAACTTTCGCTGAACTGAACTCAGACATCTCGAAAGCATGAAATACGAACGGTGAATTTCCGGATTTCTGTTCATGGAATCTTGAGGTTGTCTTTGTAGCAGATTTGATAAAATGCTCTAGGAGGGCTTTCGCGTTCTCGATCGATGACCTGGATTACATGAGCATTTATCAATCCACATCAATGACTGACATACTTTTTATCTTGGCCTGCTGCTGATAGTAAAGCTAGAAGATGATCCAATTGCAACTCTCCGACGACCTGCACATCCACGACTGAGTCCCCCGCTTTCAGGTTCAACGTAGAGCCCATTTTCACAACCACAACGCCATTGTCAACGGGAAATCCATTAGTCTTCAGTAGTCGAACGATTTCAGCGGATGGAATCTTCTTGCAATTCTCCACAGTAAAGGCAGATAGATTGGGCTCGTTAAGAAGCTTACTTGCAAAAGCTCCAGAGCTGCCAATCGCGCAGATGAGAACACCCTCGTCTCTTGCATAGTGTGTATTGAGCACCACTGGGTCCCCATTCGAATTTTCGACTACTTTAATTGAAGGACGGAGTAGTGGATATAAACGACTCCAGCGATCAGGATTTTCCAACCCAAGTTGAGTAGTGGTGTATGGTAAGGTCTGCTCCACGACAATAGACATTTCGATGTTATAGAAACAAACAACTGCGACATGGAAGGAATGGGAACGAGTAGGAAAACAAGGACAATAATTTGAATCTCATCTTGGTTCTGGGGTATAGAATATTGAAGCTACCCCGCCTTGCTTGCGCCGGATAACTCAAAAGGGAAACCCGATTGTCCATTTTAGGTGACTGCGGGGAATCTCCCAACTTCGGAACATCTTATTGATCGTGTGCCAGCTAAAATATAGTACTGATCCGGCATGGAGTATCTTTCAGTTGCTATTCAACACTTCTTGACTGTGATGATTGTTTTATGATCTCAGTTGCATCAAATATTGTCGTCGCGGACATTTTGATTCCTCTTCTTGCATTGATCGTCACTGCACCCCGCAGCCCCACAAACCATGG
The DNA here is from genome assembly GCA_026770245.1 of Clarireedia aff. paspali H2. Taxonomy (NCBI): domain Eukaryota; kingdom Fungi; phylum Ascomycota; class Leotiomycetes; order Helotiales; family Rutstroemiaceae; genus Clarireedia; species Clarireedia aff. paspali H2. Next base: position 39,034 of record JAJCXA010000086.1, on the reverse strand, counting down.
CGACAGAAGTCCAGACTAGACCGATCTCCAAAGAAACCTTTCATTTCATTAATGATCCGGTGGACGCAATAAATGAGGCGGCTATTGGACTTACAGAACACAACCCGAACTTGTCGTACTTACCAGTACATAAGATCGTGTACAGAAGTGATCTGGATGTATTCCGAAAAGATCACGTCACAACTATTGGGTTTGCAGGAGGCGGACAGTAACTCATCTCCCGAGCTATATAATTCGCGTGTGGCTGCTAACACGCTGCAGTGAGCCAATGTTCTCGGGCTTCGTCGGTCCTTCGTATCTCTCTTGTTCGGTTTCCGGCAATGTCTTCGCTTCTCCGACGGCAGCACAGATATTCGAGGCCATAAAATTGTGCCAACCTCCAAATACAGAATCCAAGGGCACGTTGATTGTCTGCGGAAATTATACTGGTGATATTTTGAATGCTGGGCTAGCCATCACGCGAGCAACCGCGGCTGGGTACAAAGTTAGATTCATCCCTGTAGGCGATGATGTTGCTGTAGGTAGAAAGAAAGGAGGCAAAGTTGGAAGGAGGGGATTAAGTGGACATGTTGTAGGGCTGAAAATCGCATGTGCCTTGGCAGACCAAGGTGAAAGTTTAGAACGAGTGGGCGACGTGATGGACTACATCGCGGCGAATTCGGGTACGATCGCTGTTGCATTTGACCGGTATGACTATCGTCCTACTGGAAAAACCGTACGTGCTAACACTTTGAAGGGTGGCTTTGCCAAATGATATTATCACTGAACTCCAGCAGCTCCCACCATCTACAATTGAGCTGGGTCTAGGATGCCATGGAGAACCGGGCTTACGGCAGATATCACCTGTTCCAAGTCCAGAAGCTCTCACTAAAGAGATGATTGATCTTCTGACAAACACAACTGATACCGATAGAGCATTCATACCCTTCTCTCCCACTGGTAAAAACGAGGTTATTCTTCTGGTAAACAGCTCAGGTAGCACTTCCGATGAAGTTCTAGCTAGATTCGCCGAACTAGCCATTGCGGAGCTTGAAAGACAGGGCATCACTGTGAAGAGAATGACATTAGGGCCAATGGTGACGAGCTTAAAGCAGAGTGGATTTGGGTTTACTGTGTGGAGACTGCCTGGAGTTGATGAAAACGGGGTCCTAAGTAGAGACGAGGCGCTTCAGTGCTGGGATCGGAAAGTCGAGGTGGTTGCTTGGAGACAATAGTGATCAATGCTTGTTTCCATAGCAGCCGTCTCGATTGGAAAGTTTCGATAGCATTTCAGCAGGTAAGATGGCGTATCAAAATGTGAGGTTAACTTGGATCCGCAATCGCTCTGGCACGTGCAACACATGGACCGTAAGGTACACTCTATGTACACTCTATTTCGTACGTATTCGTACGTATTCGTACGTATTCGTAGTGACTCCGCGGATACTTCGTATAAATTCTTTCGCGAATTTCTAGAGAGGCAGAAGTGGATATGGAGATTTGCGACATGCGCGTATGGGAGGTGCCAAGTCTACCACCCTTTCTTAAGCATTCGAAAATCTCAAATGCAGAAGCTGGATTGGCCTAGCTGCCTCAATCCGGCACGTCGCTCGATCATACATACCGTGTGTTGTATCGGCGCACTGTCGGTGAAGGCAGATGGATATTGTTCGAAGCTAGAACGGTCCCACAATAGCTGGTGATATGCCGTGCTTGTAAGCTTAAGGATGCCGACCAGGGGCCATACCACGATGCTGCACAAAACTTCTATGACCAATAGCAAGCAAGTCGGTAAGTTAAGGCTCATGTCGAGAAGACCAACCATATCTATGTGCCTGGTTATTAGCTTACGTCCTTCGTATTCGTACTGCAGTGGGATATCTTCAACGATACCAGGACGATGATGGGTATTCCTTGAACCCCAAGGAGATTCCCCTCCAATTTCATGTACCCTTCGTTCCACACACGTCCTTGCCTCTCTCGAAATTACGTGAGCCCGAAAAACCGAAAAATTGTATGCGTGAAAGGTAGAACTAACTTATGATCTCGTCGGGTCGGATATACCAGTTCCCGCAGAACAGCAAATTGTAAAGTGGCACCACCCGATGATCTTCCTCATTAAATGTTCTAGCTCGAATGGGATTGGGTTGGCTAATATTTGTTGATTGGTAAGATAATCAATGGATATCAATTTCATTTTAACTTATCTGAAAAGGAAAAGTGCCCCCGAAATATCTACTTATCCCATCCCTTCTTTTACTTTTCGCTTCATACTCCTCGTCGCGATACACAGAATTGCTTCTGGGCAAGACTTTTCTGTGCTACAACAATTGGATCGTCCTATCCATCGGTCATCTTCTGCTTGTGCGATTGTTAATTTGATCTGCTGAGCCCGACAGTCGTTCCTTTTTATCCGGTGGTTGAGGAAAGGGGAATCGAAAGCTACAAAACTCTCGTTGACAACATACCCAATTATGGCAGAGGTCGCGCAGAACCTGAGTTATGCTTCTCCTGTGGCGGATGCTCAATACGCTCAAGTCCTCGGAAATCCCCAAGTCAACAGCTATTTGGCACAACTTTCAGAAATCAGTGCATGGCAGATTATTCTCACGGTTCTTGCTATATTAGTAGCATATGACCAGTGTAAGCAAATTTCTATCTCTACAACATAACTCAGAGTTCATTATTGACCCAATCGCAGTCAGCTATATCTGGCAGAAAGGTTCAATTGTAGGCCCGGCATGGAAAGCTCCCTTCATCGGCCCGTTCCTACAGTCTGTGAATCCGAAATTCCACGAATACAAAGAGAAATGGGCAAGCGGAGAACTCAGTTGTGTTTCGGTCTTCCACAAGTGAGCGCATCAAATCATAAAACCCAATGATCATACATTAATGAATTGCAGATTCGTCGTTATCGCCTCTACCCGTGACATGGCCAGAAAAGTATTCAACTCACCGGGTTTCGTGAAACCGTGTGTCGTCGATTCAGCACACAAATTGTTGGGCGAAACTAATTGGGTCTTCCTTGATGGCAAGGCGCACGTCGATTTCCGAAAAGGTCTCAACGGTCTCTTCACACGCAAAGCTCTCGACTGCTATCTACCGGGACAAGATGATGTCTACAATGTATATCTTCAGAGATTCGCAAGAATCAGCGCCGAGGCTGGTGGAAAACCCGTGCCATTCATGGCTGAATTCAGAGAACTGATGTGCGCCGTTTCTTGCCGCACTTTCGTTGGTTACTACATGTCCGATGAGGCCATCAAGAAGATTGCTGATGATTACTATAACATTACTGCCGCCTTGGAACTGGTCAACTTCCCCATCATTCTTCCTTTTACCAAGTCTTGGTACGGAAAGAAGGCCGCAGACATGGTACTTGATGAATTCTCTAAGTGCGCTGCAAAGAGCAAGGTGCGCATGGCTGCTGGCGGGGAGGTTTCTTGCATTATGGATGGATGGGTTAAGTCTCAGTTGGAGTCAGCTGCTTGGCGCGAACGTGAAGCCAAGGGCCTTTCTATGGAAGGCATTGAAAAGCCAACACCATTGCTCCGCGAATTTACCGATTTCGAAATCGCTCAAACTGTCTTTACCTTCTTGTTTGCCTCTCAAGACGCCACTAGCAGTGCGGCAACCTGGTTATTCCAAACTATGGCTCAACGCCCCGACGTTCTGGACAAAGTTCGCGAAGAAAATCTACGTGTCCGTGGTGGTGACAAGTCCGTTAGACCAGACATGGATATGATGGAAGAAATGAAATACACTCGTGCCGTGGTCCGTGAGTTACTGAGATACCGTCCCCCAGTCATCATGGTACCATACGTCACCAAGAAGCCGTTCCCTATTACCGACACTTACACCGTCCCTAAAGGTTTGTGGCCAAACTACCTATTACAGTGAACCATTACTAACCAGCACTTAGGAGCTATGATTGTCCCATCCGTTTACCCTGCCTTGCGCGACCCTGAGGTCTATGACAGACCAGATGAATTCGACCCGGAACGTTACTACTCTGGTGATGCCGAAGAAAAGGGGGCTAAGAACTACTTAGTCTTTGGTGTTGGGCCTCACTATTGTCTTGGTCAAGTCTATGCGCAAATGAACCTTGCTCTTATGATTGGAAAGGCATCGATGGAACTTGACTGGGTACACCATCCGACCCCCAAGTCAGAAGAGATCAAGGTCTTTGCTACTATCTTCCCTATGGTTAGTACTCCTTCAACCCTTGGGGAAAAATTCAAAGGGATTCTCACTAACATCTAAAAATAGGATGACTGCCCATTAGTTTTCACTAAGAAATCATAATCCCACCATTTCAATTCATTTCGAGCGGAAAACAAAGCCCATGTTCCAGCGCAGTGTTATAGAAAGACGGATTTGATGCAGTAGACCGGGCGTTTTTATTCTTCAGTCTATATATATAGGGAGTCCCAGAAGGGAAGATCCTTCTTTTCTAGGCGTCAAGAAGGAGATGGATATCTTAATGAAACTCATGGACGAGGGAAATGAAAGGAAGAAAGTGGATAGACCCAACGCCTCTTGAAATGACTGGATGGATGGAAAAAGAAAAAGAAACTTGTCTTATTAATCATTGTAATTAGTTGTTAATTATTAGGTGGATGGTGATTGGAAATACGATGGTTGTTGAAACCATCTTTTGATGAATGATAATATGATTTCATCGAGATGTTATGTGTAGGTGAATTCATAAACACGTGGTTTATATTTCATGGTGGAATATGGATTTATGAATAATTGTCTAAATACAACGGAACGTCCTCATCATCTTTATTTTCTCGTCCCGGATGTTATGAGGTTGCTGGGAGACTGGAGTGCTTTCATAGTGGGATCCTAGTGCACGAAGGAATTTTCCGATTACTAATAATCAACGAGTGTCGAAAATGTACTAAAGACGACTTGGTTAGACATTTGCATTCATCCGAATTCATTTGTATAGGTTTGGGATGTCTTCAAATATTGAATATCATCGGTTTAGAAATGGCGAGAGCTGCGTAGAAGAAGGATGCCGTGCCCGAAAATTCTACATTGAAGACGGTAAAAAGTTTTGCCAAAGAGGTCACGAACAAACGGTTAGTAGAAGTCTCTCTAACCAGTTCGCTTTGCTAACGAGCATCAGGGCTTTACGCAAACCCAACAGGACGAGGATGACTGGAATACCCAAGGGAAAAAATCTCGGAAGAGGAAAGAGGAGAATGAGCACGTGGAGAAGGTCTTTAGTGGTCAAGATGCCACACAGCTCTACCTACAGTGCTATCAACTTATTCTCTGGAAGCAAACCCACTGGCTCGTAACAGTGAAATGTTTTCCATCCGAATTGGAAACGGTGGTGAGAGACCTGTGGGATTTGAGGTTAAGGATGCTTCGTGAAGTAGGGGACGAAAGGACGGAGTATGGAACGGAGTTTGGATCATCCACAGAAGGTGAGACAACGGACACTGATGCTACGGGTTGGAAAAGTTTAGCTTCGAGTATAATGAGCAGGAAGAGGGCCGAGAGAGCGAAGAAACTCCTTCCAAAATTGGTCGAGACTTTAGGATTCAATTATCTGGGGATTTTGCTATTAAGGTTGCCGATAGGCTTAGGGGATATCATCCAATGGGCAACAAGAGACGAGATGCTCTATACACGAGCAGTGAGGATACATCTTAATTCGAAGCTTGAGAACTTACTGATCAGCATATAGATCAAAGAAATTCCGAAGGAAATGAAGGCCCGACTGCCGGCTCATTACCACAGTGCATTGGAAATTCACAGTCCCTTGAATGGCTACAGGGTCCACAAATCAGTACTGGAAATGATTACATTTTACAATGTTAGCTTTAAAATGATCTTTCCTGCCTTGAACCATAGGTTGCTCTTATATAAATTCATTCGAGACCTTGGCCTTCCAGGTGAGTGTCTGCAGCTGACTCGGCATTTCTATCTAACGCCGCATAGTCGATGTTTACGTAGGAGTGAAATGCCTCGCGGAGCTCCTTGGATACGATTTCTCGTATCCGATTCACAACAGACGTCTATATGGAACAGCAGGATATCCGGAGTTCCAACTTATGAGCCTTGTGGTCATCGCTACAAAGCTTTCGCATCCATTTGATGATGTAGTCCGACGACCAGAAAATGATTCAGACCCTTCGGCAATAAAGATCGATTGGATGCAATGGAGAGAGATCATGGTCGATCGTGCTGATGATGTGTTAAAGCGAGGAGACGAGCTTTGCGTCGCAGATTCGGATGTACTGAATATGACTGATAAGCAGATGGATGAATGGATGACTTGGTATCAGAGAACATGGATTGATGACCAAGACCAAAAGAGTATCCGCCACAAACACTCATGTTAGAAATTCACTAACTTTGCCAACAGTACCTGAGCAGATACTGGAGCTTTTCCCTCTTGAAACCCAGCCAGAACGAGACTTGTACAAAAGCAAAGTCAGTTCAAGTGAGCGAGTAAGACAGACTCACCAGACAATGACTGTCCAGAAGCCACCTAGACATTCTGAAGATGACAATGCTGAGGATGTGGTCCGACCAGGCGAGATGTACCGACGCTATCGAGGGGCTAAAGAGCTACCTGATGCCGCGAAAGTGTTCTATGAGGCTGCAGGTGAGCAATACCTCACTCTATGTTGTCAGCTATCTCTGATCATTGTTAGCTGGCCATATTGGAATCTCTTTGGAAAGATTGGTCCGGGGGGTTTTTATTACGGAGATCCAATTGGAGAAGTGGATGCTGGAGGAGAGGAGACAGCAAGTGATACAACAAATGGGCTTGCTGTCTACATAGGGTTGATATACTGGCTGCTGGTTGTTTCTTGCACATTTAGGCTTACTTGCGGCGTTTTGGTTGTTGCAATGGGTAGGGTTATTGTTTTAGGGCAAGAACACGACTTGAGAATGTGGCGTTCATTCTGTACATACCCGCATCGTCAACTGCATGTCCACAATCCATGTTTTGCAAAAGGGCATGATGAGAAACGTATAGACCGCACGACACATTAATCTCCATAATATTCTACTGCTGTCTGATCGTGAATAAGTGAAGCTCGAAATTTGTGTGGACTAGATGACGGTGCGCACGTGACCGAACTAAGAATTTTAGCGATGCCCTTTGAGTCTTGCCGCACAGCAGGCTCAAGATCGAATTTCATAGATTTCACGACAACAACGACCACGAGGAACTCCAGCAACCAGTAAGTCAATGCCATCATATTAAACGCAGAATATTCGTTGCAGCTTGCTGACTTTATTTATCTAATTAGTGCAGATGTAAGAGCCCCAAGATCCCTTAATTTCGCATATTGCCACCACGAGCTCGAAAACCCCAACGACTGGATAAACAGCAGACTGATGATTCTTAAATAGCTTCGTCAAGACTCTTACGGGAAAGACCATCACCCTTGAGGTCGAGTCCTCCGATACTATTGACAATGTCAAGTCCAAGATCCAGGACAAGGAGGGAATTCCCCCGGACCAACAACGTTTGATCTTCGCCGGAAAGCAACTCGAGGACGGACGAACCCTTTCAGACTACAACATCCAAAAGGTACGAAATTTTCCAGAGAGTTTTTAAGGGTACAACAGGATTGCGTCGGTCGCAATCTGATACTGAAGGACTTTTTGATGGCAAGATATGGATAGGTTTGGAATTGGTTGACTGACATAATTTTTTCGCAGGAATCCACACTCCACTTGGTCCTCCGTCTCCGTGGTGGTCTCATTGAGCCATCTCTTAAGGCCCTTGCATCCAAATTCAACTGCGACAAAATGATTTGCCGAAAGTGCTACGTATGTCTTCTAATGTTGTATTTAGTGCTTTACATTCTAACGAGTTGCTACAGGCCCGTCTCCCACCACGTGCCACCAACTGCAGAAAGAAGAAGTGTGGACATACCAACCAACTTCGACCAAAGAAGAAGCTTAAGTAGATGTTTCGCTCTGGCGTTTGGGTTCTCAGGAAGGAGATTATGGGGGGAAGATTGTTACGAGGATGGGTCGATGGATGGTCCTTTATCTGCGTGGCTGGCTTTAGCAAGAGGCAAAGATAGACAATGAGACAAACATCAAGCACATGCATTGGTCTGAGTGATTATTATCTACATGCATACACAATTGCTCACAACTTAATGGCAAGACTTTGGTCGGGGAATTCAACGCTGTCCTCGACATATACCAATTTCCTGAGTGCCGGGAAAGTATGCGTGTTATTGTATTCAATCTTAAGAACTTAGTATGGCACATACTACACAAGTGAAAGGCAGAGAAATAGATATTAATACCGTCTTAAGTGGATGTTCACTCCATTGTAAAAAGTTGCCGATGTAAATATCGGTTTACAGTAATCTTACAGGGATTGCCAAACCTGCGTCCCTAGCGTTATTTCACTGTCCTAATTCGCAAGCTGTCCCAAGCTAGAACCATCGATTGCGACAAACTCCAATACATCTATCCACAACATTTGGATTATTTTGATCGCAAACCACACAATGTCAGGAGCCGGATATGATGTAGTTGTCGATGTTGATGTTGAAGAGGAAGTATGCAAACCGTTCTGTTTCTGTGTCTCCCCATCCAACGCGCAAAGTGTGCTAACACCTTTACTCCCAGGGCGACCTAGGCCATACCGACCTGCAAGAAGATCTCTCTTTCCATAACTCCGACTTCAGCACGCATCCCTCCACTTCATCCCGCAAGCCACACTCTCCTGGTCTCCCAGCTCCAGCTACCTCCTCCCAATCGACTTCTAAACGCTACCTTTGGTCATTACACTTCTATTCTCAATTCTTCGATGTCGATACTTCGTCTGTGCTTGCCCGGTGTTGGGCGGCGCTTTATCCTAGAGCAAATTTTCTTGATGTGCTAGAGGGAAACCCGGATTTGTATGGTCCTTTCTGGATCGCGACTACGGTTGTCTTTATTTTGTTCATGGGAGGCACCGTGAGCTTATACTTGGCCGAGAGAGGGGACGGGAATTTTGCATATGATTTTGGGCTGCTGAGTGGTACGTTCACCTTTCTTTATTTCTAATCTACGAGAAGATATTCTAAGCAGTCGCAATGCATCGGATTCATGGTATCTTAAGCTTTGAGCTCCAACCCCAAGGTCGGCAGCACGGAGAGCATAAACACTGCAACGATTACCATGAAGGAGCAGCTACGCAACAGACGCTCAAGGCTAACACATTATCGTGCAACAGGTGCGGCAGGCTTGATCTATGGCTACACATTCATAATCCCCATCCTTTTGTTCTTAGCTCTCAAATATTTTGGTAGTGAATCTGCCAACCTTCTTGAATGCTGTGCCCTATACGGATATTCAAATCTTGTCTGGATTCCCGTCGCACTCGTCTCTTGGTCTGGCATTACGATCATGAACTGGGTTTTTGTTGCGGTGGGTTTTGGACTTAGTGTTGCCTTCTTACTCAGAAATCTGTATCCGGTATTGAGTGCAACGGATAAGCAAACCAGCAAGATGCTTTTAATCATGGTGGTATGCTTGCATGCAGGGTTGGCAATCGCCATTAAGGTGCTGTTTTTTGCACATGGAAGTCCAGTAGCTAAGAAGCCAGCAGAGAGCGATCCTACGAAAGCGGCGGATCCTGCTATGTTTCTATTCTAGGTCACGAATATGACGTCGAATCAAGGAGGGTGTGTCGGCTTATGAAGGGCGTTGACAGTTGATCCCGAAAGGGAAAATGCCTTGGAACTTTCAACCAAATATATATGTTGACACACAATTTAAACCCGTCCCTCGTTTTGTTATCCCGTGCTCTTCGTTCAGCGCTTCGGCTGTAGCTTACAGGAGACGACTCATGCAAAGCAAAATTTTATGTGAACAAGATCAGTGAATGGATATGGCCACGTGCTATAGGAGAGGTTTCCTTTATCAAGAGATTCTCCCAAGCCCAAACAATATCACGCTTCTTCAAATCTAACATGCTGAAAGCGACCAAAAGGACTTCATAATGGTAAATCCCAACCTTTTATGCCCGCCGAAAGTATGCAGTCGATATCATGAGCACGTGCTTTAAGCGTAATGCGGAAGACTCTCTGACGAGGCTAGTATGTAATCAATCATCACCATCACGCCAGGCGAGTAAATACCGCAAGATGGATGGGAACCCCAATGATTATCATCAGCTCGCATCTCAATCCGTTCCATCTTATTATTATCCCGTCATCTAAACATATATCATCACAACATATCACATCTTGGCTGCTCACCATTGCCTTCCTATTGCATTCCAGTTCTCCTATTTCATCTGTTCCATATTGTCCACCTTTCCCTGTCCTTTTGGGAGGCTTTTATTTGTCACGGGATCCAAGGTTCATCTGTATTTCACGTCTACAATCAGACTATTTATCAATGGCTGCTATGCAGTGAAGAGCTTCACGAAATTTGAGGAAAATATCACCGAGAAGCAGTATCTGAATGAGCACAGCTGTTTTGTTTAGACACGTACTTTAGTGATCTAACCCCAAATTTTCCTCTCGACTACGTTGGTCAAGAGTCATCATATACTATCAAGGGTAGTTTTGATATAGGGAAAAGCCGGAAAGACAACCAGGACGGCCGAAGCCTCCAGATGAGATTTGCTATGTGTAAAGACCACAAGAACGCATGCATGCGAAAAGCGTTTAATTGCCGATGTTTGTGAAGAAGTGTGCATAGACAATTTCCACTAATGGCAAGCCACAGCATTATAAGACCCACAGTCTAACGAACTCATGAGTTTAGATACTTCTCTCCTTGACTTCCATGGCCCTTTCCTCGCCCATGGCAGTAAGAACAGTGACAACTTTTTAGCGATTAGTAGATGTTGCAGTAAACTAGAGGTGCGATGGTTTCAACTTACCAACTTCGGTCTCGTCCTTCGCATCTCTATTCGCAAGAGCCGCCTCAGCTTTGGCTTTGAACTCAGCATCAGGTATCCGGACATCGTCCTTTTCCACAGCGTCCTCATCAAATAGATGAAGGAAGTCATCTTCATCATCGAGATGACTCTATATGTAAGTCAGCATATATGTCCTTGTTGCCCTTCATATCTGCCAGGTCGTCTTACCAAGATGTACTCCTTGCGTTGGACGTTGGGAACATCCATATTGTGGGTAGATGGGCAAAGATCTTCCAGCTTCTTTCCGGTGAAGATATCGATAGCAACCAAATGGACCTTTGCGTGACCGTGCTTTCCAGTCTTTGAGGTGGACATATCAACGATCTTGCAGGGGCGGTTCTTGATACAAACGAATCCGTTCTTTCTCAAGGCAGAACATTGCATAGGATAAGTGGCAGATGCACCTGCATCGGCGCTCTCGAAGGTGTGCTGCTCGTGCTAAGAGTGCGAAAGGTAAATTGTTAGCCATCAACATTTCCGAATTTGTTGTTGATGATTTGGCGTCCGAGTAGGTACACCACCGATGGCGGGGTTTGTGCGGGGAAGTTTGGCAAAATACTGCTGCAAATTTTGTATCTTACCTGAGCATCATCAACGGGGGCTTCGCCAGACATTTTGGGATGAGGACGGGGATGTGGCGAACTGGGTGAATTCGAGTATGAGCAATGAACGGAGAGGCTTAGGTTCGACGAGATGAAAACTTCGATTGTGAGAAAGAAAGAGAAGCTAGAGGGTGTGGGAAATAGGCAGCGTTAGCGAATATTTATTACCTTAGTGCAAGAATTTTCTGGCCGTTCTGTGAAGGGCGGTATTTGACCAATGAAACCGCTTGCAATGGAGCATTTATTTATTTCCAGTCATATCTAGGTAATTAGTTACCACGATTACCAAAAGATTTTGGACTCTCTTCGGCAAAAGTGGCGAAAAATACCCAAAGTCAGGCTTCGCAATCGCAATGGACCCGGCTCGATAACGGTGTATACCTAATTTCTCAGGTTCATCGCTCTTCGAAGCTTGAGATCTGATGGTATTCTTTTACCTCTGGCAGTTAAACTGGTAGCTAACCACGCGGGAGTCCAACAAGTAATGACTTGGAAGCACAATGTGGTCGCTAGATCGATTGTCTGGCCATACAACTCCGTCCGCCTCTCCGCCTCCTCCACTCAATAGAAACATATCACGACGTCCCAATCATCTTGCTCCATCTCAAGCTGGAAGCCGACCAGCATTCAATCCGAGATCGTCTTCCTTATCCCTACTCTCCAATGACTCAACTACGTCCCTGTTATTATCCTCACGAAAACCAAATGGCTCGAGCCTCAAACAGTCAGCTATACCAGCGGATGCGCCAGATCCATTGAAGGTCTTAGGGAGACTATTGGGTGATGGACAAGGGGTTCAATCACCATCTGCGCAAGGACAAAGGCAAACAACCAGTGCTACTACGGCGGTAGTCATAGAAGAGGACGAAGCCGAGATAGATTTCGGTGGATTGAGCCTCCAGGATATTCTAGCTGCGGAACCTTTAGAGGTTGAGGATGAGCATGTATATAAAACACAAACTATTGATGAATGTATGTACAATCCTCTGCGCTTCAATTGCACAATCACTGATCCTGCGAGTCAGATGAACATGATAAGAACAAATTCGAAGATCTTCACCGATCAATTCGTGCTTGCGACGACGTCTTGAATTCTGTGGAGATCAATCTTACGAGTTTCCAAAATGACCTAGCTACGGTATCGGCAGAGATAGAAACACTGCAAGCACGCTCTACAGCATTAAGTATACGATTGGAGAATAGAAAAACCGTCGAAGCCGGACTTGGTCCCATAGTTGAGGAAATCAGTGTGTCTCCGGCCGTTGTTAGGAAAATAGTGGACGGCCCTATCGACGAAGGATGGGTTCGAGCTTTGGCAGAGGTTGAGAAGCGTTCCAAGGCTATGGATGCGAGATCAAAAGAGCAGAGAAGTATTCTTGGGGTCAATGATTTGAGACCTCTGCTGGAGAATCTGATATCTAAGGTAGCTTGTTCTCTGCCGCTCCTGCCTTGCAATCTTTAACAAGCATACAGGCACTGGAACGAATTCGAGATTTCCTTGTCGCTCAAGTGAAAGCTTTGCGGTCGCCCAATATAAACGCTCAGATTATACAGCAGCAGCACTTTCTACGCTATAAGGACTTATACGCATTCTTGCATAGACATCATCCAAAGCTGGCAGAAGAGCTTGGTCAGGCATATATGAACACCATGCGATGGTATTTTCTCAGTCAGTTCACACGCTATGGAAAGGCACTTGAGAAAGTCAGACTGCATGTCCTTGACAAACATGATGTTCTTGGGCAAGATGATGGGTCTCGAAAGGTGACCCTCCTATCATCGAACCCAAGAGCAACCGGTCCACAACACGATGCCTTCAACCTTGGACGCCGCATAGACCTCCTAAAAACGTCCAGTCAGACTGCTTTACCCTCTTTTCTTGCCGAAGAAGACAAACAAGTCCACTACCTCGAATTTCCTTTCCGCAACTTCAACCTCGCTCTCATTGACAATGCGTCCGCCGAATATTCCTTCTTGACATCCTTTTTTGCTCCCTCGCTTACACATGCTACCATTTCCCGACACTTCAACTACATTTTCGAACCAACCTTCGCTCTCGGCCAATCAATCACCAAGTCCCTGATTCAAGACACTTATGACTGCCTTGGCATCCTCATATGCGTCCGCCTCAATCAACATTTCGCCTTTTCCCTCCAGCGCCGCAAGATCCCTGCCGTAGACGGCTACATCAACGCCACCACTATGCTCCTCTGGCCACGCTTCCAGGTCATCATGGACACACACTGCGAGTCCGTCCGCACGCTCACAAGCTCTCTTCCGACCCGTAAACCCTCCGCAAGCGAACAAGCCAAGCAAACCGCAGCGCCGCATTTCATGACTCAACGATTCGGGCAATTTCTCCAGGGTATCCTAGCTCTTAGCACGGAAGCTGGAGACGATGAACCAGTTTCGACGAGTTTGACGAGGCTGCGAAATGAAGTGGAAGCGTTCTTGACGAAGTGTAGTAAGGTGATTGTGGATCAGCGGAAGAGGGAAAGGTTCTTGTTTAATAATTATAGTTTGATTCTGACGATTGTGGGTGATTTGGAGGGGAAGTTGGCGGGCGAACAGAGGGCGTATTTTGAAGGGCTGAAAGCGGCTTTTGGGGAAAGTGGGTGAATAGAGACAGTTTGAAATTCCATGTTCGGACAACGTTGAAGGCTTGGGATAATTTAAATAGGCGTACGTTGTAACCTTTGAGGGTAGCTATATTTTGAGTACGCTACTACTGCTGGAAAAGTTCAAATAGACATATACTTAATCTATACTTGGTTAAGATGCTGGAATTTATACATGCTTGACTGTTGCTATGGGTACTATGCTGTCTAGTGCAAGCTGTACATTGAGGGTAGTCTAAGGGATCTATATAGAGGCAGGACTAGGACTCCTGTAGCCAGAATGGTGTGATACTGCACCATAGAAGTTAATCTCTCCTGTGCTCCTTCAATCCTCCGATTCCAGAGCCGTGTGCGGTCTAAGTGCACCCTCCATCAATGTTCCGTAGACTTGTGAAGCGCCCAGTAAGATCCCCATCAAGACTTACCCATCTATAGAGAGAAAGACTCAAACCCATACTCCACAAAATCAATAATTTTTCCCGTTCCCCTCTGAACTCCAGTATCTCCAGAACGCATGCCCAAACCTCAATATCCTGGGTACATAACCCTGTCTATTCAACACAAATGATATGAGGCCCACCAGCACCGCAAACCCCACAGCCTTTGCAGGCCTCCTGTATTTCCACAGAATTTTGAGCACTTCCTCACGCTTCGCAGCCCACTGTAATTCCTTGACCTGCTGTGCGAAAAATCGTTCTCCATCTTCTAGTGTCTGGTTCGCCACTTGCTCGGACCAGCGCGCAGTTTTCAGCACGCTGGATGCGGATATGGATCTCCAAGAAGGAAGAGTCTCAGGCGGATGATCCTCGAATAACTGGACGGTTTTCGAGATGATGGATTCGAGATCGAGTGGCTGGGGAAGCTTGGATAGGATAGAATGCAGCATTTCTGGTTCGTCGGCGGGTGTTTCGAAGAGCTCGACCGAGCGTTGAAGAACGATTTGCGCAAACATGTAGACTGAGAAGACGGTTTCGCGCGCGAGTAGTACGTCGAAGAGTCGGGCGATTTGTCCGTATTCTTGGATATCGTGCGCGTACATTGTGAGGGTGCCGGAGAGGGCGAAGAAGGGCTGGGTTTGGGAAAGGTGAGTGCAGAGGCGGGGGTTGACGGTGTTTATTATGGAAGGGATGAGACGGAGTTGTGCGAGCGCGGGGGAGAGATTCGGCAGCATGAAGTCGCGGATTCGGAGGGCGGAGAGACGTGCGACAGAGGGTGTGCGGTCTTGGGGTGAGAGCACGAGGAGGAGAACTTGGCAGATATCGTGGTAGCCTTGGAAGTAGCAGAGGTAGGGATTGCAACGGAGGACTTCAATTATGAGATCTGAAAGCTCTTCTTTCCTGGCAGCAATTTCTTGGGATGTCTGGTCTGCGGAGAGGGGTTACATTAGCTTCTAGAGATCTGCGCATTGTCGTAGTGCTGTGGACATACTACTTGGGTAATAAATGAATGAACGATTAACATCCAGAGCTACCTGGTCTTCGTCACCATGTGTTGGAATCTCCCTCCAGCTTGCTTTGCTTCCCTTCGTCTCGTCGTCGCCGTTCGAGCAGCCAAGTAAGATAGGCCCTGGTTATTTGCTGTTAGTCTCGTTGTATGTAGCGTTATGACAAGAATTGAAAACACCAACATGCTAATCGTCTAACCTCGTCCGAAATCAGGCCGCCTTCAGAAGTTGCATAGTTTCTTATCGCTTCAAGATCTCGCCATTTGCAAGCCTCCAAAATCTTGTCTATCTTCTCGGTCCGTTCCCTTTGTTCAGCTGTGGGACCTGGGGATGAGGTCCGTGAGGGGCCTGCGTCTGTCGAGAATGTCTCTCCGAATGGTTTTTCGTCATACTCCATATCAAGTATGAAGGCCTGGTAGATGCGGTAACATGGTAAGTTGTGGTACAGCTTGAAGCATTGGCAGCCGTTGTCGACTAAAAATACAATGGCCAAAGAATGAAGCATCCCTCCATTGTCTTATTGGGTGCCCTAGCGCAAAAGTGACTTCCGCATTTCGATAGATCTAATCCATGTCAATGCGAAATGTGATTGATCAGTCTATTGTACGGAAGTACGCATACTGTAGGTATTCGACGACATCACCAGACAGGTTATTACTCTACACATGTACTCACCACGGGCAAAAGAGCTACTCTCTATTTGACTGATGTGCTTCAGCCTTGTCTTTCGGGGCTAACCATTGGCGGGCCGGCCACAGCAGCATCAATAAAATAAAAGTATTAGAAGTACCTCCTACCTTTTATAACTTGCTTCACCAGACAATTCAATAATGTACTTGAAGTTTTATCGATCAGCACATATTTCCTGTTCGAGGAAAAACCAACGCGCTTGAATCATCTCTATTGCTCCAAGATTTGGCGGTCGTTCTTTGGTTCGTAGCTTGCGTGCGCGCTGTTCATATAATCTTATGGTATTGACTCAAGCTTCTGATCTTGATGGCTGCGCCGTTACAAACACAAATGCGAGTCGATGGACAATGGGTTACTAGAACCATAGATACTCAAACTCTCTTACGGCATCATAATCTCATGGACGCGAACGCAAAAGACGATTTTATGGAAGTGGTGGAAAGTCCTTGCTATGGATTACTGACCCAGACAGTCATACCAAGTCCTGTGGTCCATTGGATTCTTCCGGTCAGACTTCGAGGACCGGATCTGAATGATGTCGCTTTCATTGGTGTAAGTGGTTATCATATTTCAGGTGATACATGATTTTATGTTTCTGGTTTGTTAGGTCTATACGAACACCGCCCTATGAACTGGGCAAACTCTTACATGAGTATTGATGAAGTAATGCTATGCCTACATAACGAGACTTTCCTAGCATTGCCCTCTCGTCAATCATTGGCGATGTGTCTGTTCACAAGCGAGCTGACTACTGGCTATTGTAGGACACATTTGTAGAGATTAAAGAGTTAAAAGCTGGTCCACACCTCCACGATGTCATTCGGAAGGATGACTTCGGGTTTCGAATTCGAAATGCTAGCGTTTTGGGCTCTTTGGACGCTCCTGACAGTGAGCAGCACTCAAAAACGCCTGGGGACTATGTCAAAAAGGAGACTGCAACCGATGTCGACATGATCGACCTTCCAGAAACAGGACATATCTCGCAACCTATCTCTCAACATCTACCTCCTCAGTTTCTGGTCCTGCAACTTGATTCTGGAGATTCTAGTGACACAGTATTCCTATTCCTTGATCATCAGAATGACGGCTCCTGGAAATTCGTCTCAACCAAGCGACGTGTATCGAAGTCTATGGATAAACTTCAAGCTGGCATGCATCTGGCAGTAGATCCTAGCTCGAGATACATGGCGATTGGCGGATCCGAGAAAGTTCTCACAATCCAGGCTCTTCATTCAAGATCGCAGCTTAATGAGCAATATGCTGCTGGTCACAAACTCAACTTTATTGAATCGCAAAGAGTCATTCTCTTTCACGGAGCAATCCTCAAGATGCAGTTTCTTCACCCACCAGCCGATGATGAATATGGCATCATTCTGCTTGTAATATTGTCTGTTCATGACAAAATCCGCATGCAGTTATACAACTGGGAGGCTGGAGATGATTTAACTAGTCTGCGATCCAAGAGTTCCAATAAGAAGGGGCATATTATAAAAGAAATGCCCCTTCTTCTCATTCCTTTGCGATTTGGGACTGCTTTTATATTAGTAAATGAAAGAACAATTGAGGTCTATGAAGGAATTCTCCATGGCGCCCCGAAATGCATCCCGATCGAGCATTACCCCCGCCCACCAACTCAACTGTATCAAGGATCCGGGACACCTCTGTGGACGGCGTGGGCAAAACCTGTCCGCCTGTCTTATTATAGCGCAGTGAATGATGATATTTACCTTGTGCGAGAGGATGGAGCAATCTGTGTCCTGGAGGTCAGGAGCGATGACGACGTGTATGTTAGCGCTACAATTGATATTGGTCCCCTTGAGTGCAATGTCGGGCAAACATTCACATGTCTTGACTACAAGGCGGGATATGACCGCTCGCATGGCGATCTACTAGTTTCGGGAGGTGATGCTAGCTTTGGTGGCACTTATCTTGTAAGTCGCATCGTGTGTTTTTTGCAACCCTTTCAATGGAAACGGTTCGACGCGGACTGACATCGCTTTCTTCAGGTACTGGCTAAGGAGGTGCCTCAAATTAAAGAGTACATTCAGAATTGGTCGCCAGCAATGGATCTTGTCACACTGAGCAGTAATTCAGAGTCCGACCTAGATATCCGCAGCAAACCAGATACCTTCATCCCTAACCCGGACTCTGTATTTGTATGTAGTGGAAAGGGTGCACAGTCATCTATCACAGAGCTAAGATGTGGTATTGAAGCCAAGCTAGGTCTAGAAATTCCGGAGATTGGGTATGTCACTAAAGTATGGGCATTGCCTTCACATGTTGATTCCAAAGTCGACCATGATGGTGACTTGATTTTGCTCTCGTTTGCGGACAGATCAGCTGTCATTCATTTATCTTCTGATGCAATGGAAGGTACAGAGCTCGAACCGAGTGGTACACAACTGGATTTGGAATACCGAACTATCGCGGCTGCTTGCAGCAAAGACAAGGCCATACAGGTTACCGAACAGTCAATTGTAATTCTTGATGCTGGAAACAGGTACGTACAGTCTAAGTCGCGTTGCCCTTCTCACGTTCCCAATTATATTCTAGAAAGGACACCATTGACAATTCACAATAGCACAACGCTTAGTGGCATCACATTGAAGGGCTTCCCCGACAGTCCAAACTCCGACAGCCTTACGCCGTCAATCATCAACGATGCCGTTATATGTGATGATAAGATATTGTTCACAACTTATTTTGGAGAACAGCGCATGCTTCGTTACCTGGAGCCAATATTGGATAGCTCTACGAGTCCATCTGTGGTTCTTTACGCCCCTTCGACTATTAATACATGGACTGCGTCTGACCGACAGGTGACGTGTGTATCAATGTTTGTGTTACATAACGACTTACATATTGTTACGGCATGTTTGGAAAGTTCCGAGATCTTGATATATCTGAACATCAAACCCACAAATGTCGATAGCCCGGGACATATTGTCAAATTAAAGATTCCAACTACTTACGACGGTCGTGTTCGCGATTTTGAGGCGTTGGGCAGTGTTGTTCTTGCTCACTCGGCTTCTTCTGATCACATCATATTGCTTTGTGGAACACGAAATGGCTGGGTCATTACTCTGGAATGTACTAGGGCTCAAAAAACTCAATGGATTGTCAGCAAGTCTCGTTGTGATAGATTCGGCGCTACTGCGGTAAGCTTGACTATGGACGAACAGAGAGGTCTCATCAAGTCCTTCTTCGTAAGCTGTGATTCGAAGGTCTTCAATTTGTTACTAGATATCGGGGTTGCTGGAGCGGAGCAAGGGATTCAGCTCAAACAAAATCGTATCTGGGCATCTGACGCTAGCAATCCTGCGATGAGACAACCACCTTTCAACTTCATATCTAGACTTGGGCCTGGACTAGCACTCAGTGGCCATGTGGTTCTAGCCTCAGATGACAATCTCCACTTGGCTGAGATGGGGAGTCAACGTAAGGTGATACCACGTCGAATTCTGCTCAAGGGAACGCCGTCTCGTTTCATCTATTCCCAGAGTCTTCAGGTCTTCATCGTCGGCGCTACTGCGGATGGCAGGAGCACACTTCATCTAGTAGATCCCGAGACAGGGGAAGACCTCGGGATACCAACAAACAAGGCGCAGGAAGACCGTGAGGAATTTGTTGCTGGTTTGGGAAAGATTGACGAGAAGGTGTTCTGTCTCTATGAATGGCCGTATATCAAGCAAGGCCATATGTATCATCACATTGTAGCTGGCACTAGTGACGGTAAGGTGGTAATGATTTCCGCTGTACACGACAGGTCCTCCACGACTTTCCCACTGAGTGGTCGAAGATCTATACGGTACTGGACCCGACACTTTTTTAAATGTGATGAGTCAGTGTATTCGGTGACGGGAGATTCTGAAGGGTTGTATTACTGCGCCAAAAATGTGCTGAACTATCAAGTTCTTGACCTCAAAGAAAAGCGGTTTGTTCACATGGCAAAAGTGGAGCTGCAATCAGAGGCTACATCACTCTCATATGATGATGGGAAAATATATGCCCTTACGAGACATCATTCACTACAAATAATACAGGTTGTTAAAGAAGATGGAAAAGTGCGGCTTGTCCCAAGGTATACGGATCAGTTTGCTCGCGAAGCGCTCCATCATCTTTCCATTTGCAACAAATCCGCAGAAGGAATGATAAAGGATCTTCAAATTCATCTGGTTTCGGATAGAGGAAAGTCAGTCGCCGGCTTATGGGCGAGTGACGAGATGGTGACAGAGACTATCGACACTATATTCGAAGTTAAGGTTCCTTCTTCAGTGCTTAGACTTCGATCAGCCAACTGTCGCCCACCGTGGGATCGAAGCTGGGACGTCAGTGAGATTGGCCAGAAATTTGAGGGTTTAGCTATTTCAAATGCCACAAGATGCTCAGAAATTCTTGGTCTAGGCATCGACGGCTCTCTGTTCCATTTTACAATTCTTCCAGAATCGTCATGGCGCTTCCTCAGGTATTTAGTCAATGTTGCGAAGAATTCGGAGCTTATATGCGAGTACACTTACGACCATGACCCTATAGCCCTGGAGCCGGAAAGAAATCCAAAGATGATGCACGTAGATGGAGATATTATAAGACGTGTTTTGGATGGTCGCAAACTTGCAGCGTTGTTCTACATTGACCAATTTGAACGAAGGCAAGGAAGTGAAGCAATCTTTGCCAGATTCTGCGAGCTGCATGATGCGATGCACAACGCGCCTTTGGGAGACTTGCAAAAGGACGTGCAGGCTTACCTTGAGGAGGCGTATACGGATTTGGAAGATTTTCTTAGACCAGTTTTGTGACGGATTCATGGCGAGGAAAGGGGTCTTCTTTGGAACTGGGAAATAATGATGTATAAGTGATTTCTTTTAGTATATAATGCTCTGTCGCGGAGGAGCAGTGGGCTTACGATACATGAACGTCTCAGGTCATGGCTTCGTCAGTTTGCGATTTGCTTTGCTTTATCTTCGGTTATTCTGGAGATAGAATGATATGGCATGGAAATTCCGAGGCATATCACATCACATATCGAAGGATAATAGTCTTACTTTTACTCTTTAGAACCAGCGATTTGGCTACAAATATGTGCGGGCCGTTTACGTGTAGTCTGTACAAGCAGTCGGGCATTTTGGCAACGAACTTGTTGCAATTACTGTCTTGTAGCATTTACAGAAACGAATCATTTAACAACTGCTACCCCGCAGAATCCAACTATATTAATATCACATAAAGGAAAGACAGCAAAGCCGTCAAGGAGAGGAGAGGGGGGAGGGGGGAAGCAAACTCGCTTACACCCTTGCCTAGTGTGAAAGTGAACACGCAAATGCGCCGCCGCACAACTCAAATCAGAGAATCTGCCCCGCGTAACCAAATCGCCTGCCCGCCCACTTCAAAATCATTAATTCACTCATTTTTCCAGTGCACGGTGAAGTTATAAAATTCTTTTGAACCCTCTGAAATATCTGCTTTGGCATTCTTTAATTAGACTGTCAGGCTTACGGCGAGACCTTGAATCTCCTTAAAAAGGCTAGCAGGCTGGTCGTCGAATATTTTAGACCTTTTCTCCATTAAATCCGCACAACCAATAAATCAATTTCGCCACATAGACAGGCAGACGACCCTCGGTTTACGATTTGTCTTTATCTCCCCCAAAAGAAAAATATAACATCAATTACGCGACCTCAAAATGGCTCCAAAGAAGAAAAACAATAAGAAGAATGATGACTGGGAAGCGGAGTTGGGAGAGACACCTGAGCCTGTCAACGCAGCGACACCTGCAGAAGAGACCAAGGACTCTCCAGCCGAAGCTGACCCCGAAGATGAATTCCCCCAAGGAGGTCTGATGGCCATGATGCGCAAGAAACAGAAGAAGAGCAAGAAAGGAAAGCAAGCTGAAGACTTTGTTGAGGGAGAGGACCCGCCAGCGGCAGATGGACAAGTTGATTCTCTTGCAGACAAGGCCCCTGTCGAAGCTTCAATAGACGACGAATTCGCATTACCCGAGAAGAAAGGAAAGGGCAAGAATGCGCAAGCCAAGACTGCTAAAGCTGAAGATGCCGAAGATGATGAGAGAGGCGCTGATGGCAAGGTTTTGACAAAGGCACAGAAGGAGAAGTTGAAGAAGGAGAGAGAGAAGCAAAGGAAGAAGGAGAATGTTCGTTGCCTGCTATATGAACTAAATGTGAACATTAGTTAACATTCTGTTTAATAGGCTGCGAAAAAGAAAGGGGCTGCACCAGCAGCGAAGCCAGAAGTTGAGAAGCCAGTAGAGGAAGCGAAACCCGAAGTAGCCGCTCCAGCTGCATCAGCTGCACCAGCTAAAGGTGGCAAGGGCAAGAAGATTCCTGCCGCATTGGCTAAATTACAGGCACAACAAGAGGCATTGAGAAAGGCGGAAGAAGCGGCGGCGGCGGCGGAGGCGGCTGAGAAGGCTCGAATTGAGGAAGAAGAGCGTCGGGAGGCTGAGGAGGAGAAGAGGCGGGAGGAAGCTAAGGCTCTCAGGAAACAAAAGGAAAAGGAGAAGATTGAGCAGCAAAAGAGAGAGGGTACATACCTTACAAAGGCTCAAAGAGATGAAAAGCTTCGAAATGAAATGAAGTTGAAGCAGATGATGGAGGCTGGTGTAAAGGTGGGAGGTCTCGAAGGAACAGAGAAGAAGAAGCCCGTCTATGACAACAAAAAGAAGAAGGGTGGAAAGAAGAACCCAGCTGAACTCAAGGTGAGAAATCTATTCGGATTGTTTTGAAGCGATTTCTAATAAGGTGCTAGGCTGAAGAAGAGAAGGCTCTCGCAGAAGCAGCTGAGCGAGCAAAATTAGAAGCTGAGCGAGCAGCTGCGGACGCTGCCGCCAAGGCAGAAAGAGAAGCTGCCGAAGCTGCCGCAAAGAAAGTTGATGAGGAAAGTGAGCTAGATGACTGGGAAGCTGCTGCAGATGAAGATGAAGGTGTCAAAGACAGCTGGGATGCAGACTCTGACGAGGAAAGCAAAAAGGCCGCAGACTCGACCAAACAACTACCGACCAGAGGAAAGAAGGAAGAAGAATCGGAATCTGAGGAAGAGTCTGAAGATGAGTCTTCTGAGGATGAAGAAGCTACAGCCCGAGAGTTGGCTGAGTTGAAGCGCAAAAAGGAAGCTGCTGAAAGACGTGAGAAGGCACACGAAGCCGCTATGGCAGCCAGATCCAAGGACAACTTACGTTCTCCTATTTGTTGTATTCTTGGACACGTCGATACCGGTAAAACCAAGCTCTTGGACAAAATCCGTCAAACCAATGTTCAAGAAGGCGAAGCTGGAGGTATTACCCAACAAATTGGTGCTACATACTTCCCTGTAGATGCCATAAAGAATAAGGTTGCAGTAGTCAACCGCGACGACAGCTTCGACTTCAAGGTTCCTGGTCTTTTAGTCATCGATACCCCTGGTCACGAGTCTTTCTCCAACTTACGTTCTCGTGGTTCCTCGCTTTGTAACATTGCTATTCTTGTCGTTGATATTATGCACGGTCTTGAACCTCAAACTTTGGAATCCATGAAGCTTCTTCGAGACCGAAAGACGCCTTTCATCGTCGCTCTCAACAAGATTGATCGTCTCTATGGCTGGAAGAAGGTAGAGAACAATGGCTTCCAAGAGAGTTTGGCACTCCAGAATAAGGGTGTTCAGAATGAGTTTACAAAACGTTTGGCAGATACCAAGGTCGCCTTCGCCGAACAAGGATTCAACGCTGAGCTCTTCTACGAGAACAAATCTATGGCTCGATTCGTTTCTTTAGTGCCAACATCAGCTCACACTGGTGAGGGTATTCCCGATATGTTGAAGTTGATCATTCAACTCACCCAAGAGCGTATGGTTGGCTCCCTGATGTACCTCTCTGAGGTTCAATGTACAGTTCTTGAGGTCAAGGCCATCGAAGGTTTTGGTATGACTATCGATGTCATTCTCTCCAACGGTATTCTCAGAGAAGGTGATCGCATCGTGCTGTGCGGTGTTGATGGAGCCATCACGACCAACATTCGTGCGCTGTTAACACCAGCACCACTGAAAGAACTCCGACTCAAATCCGCTTATGTGCATAATAAAGAAGTCAAAGCTGCTCTCGGTGTCAAGATCTCTGCACCCAACCTTGAAGGCGCTATTGCAGGTTCCAGGCTTATGGTCGTGGGTCCCGACGACGACGAATCCGACATCGAAGCCGAAGTTGAATCGGATCTCGGTGCACTCTTCAGCCGTGTCGAGAAATCTGGCCGTGGCGTCACTGTTCAAGCATCAACCCTTGGTTCTCTCGAAGCCTTATTGGATTTCTTGAAGGTTTCCAAGATCCCCGTTGCCAACGTGGGTATTGGACCAGTCTTCAAGAGAGATGTTATGAACTGTGGTATCATGCTGGAGAAACAAAAAGAATACGCTGTTATGCTTTGCTTCGATGTAAAGGTTGATAAAGAAGCACAGCAGTATGCTGATGAGCAAGGGATTAAGATCTTCACGGCTGATATCATTTATCATCTCTTTGATGCTTTCACTAAACACATGGGACAGATTGCAGAACAGAAGAAGGAAGATGCCAAGTTATTGGCTGTTTTCCCTTGTGTGCTTTCTACTGTGGCAGTTTTTAATAAGACTAATCCGATTGTTGTCGGTGTGGATGTCGTGGAGGGTAATTTGAGGATGCATACTCCTCTTGCGGCTGTTAGACAAAATGCCGTCACTGGTGTTAAGGAAATCGTTGGAATCGGTAGAGTGTAAGTTTCCCCCAACCTGTCATCCCCTATCATCTTTTCTATATTCCGTATATTCACTCTACCATCCTCCCCCACCTTCCTCCTTCTCCTCTTTCCTCCGTCACCCCCTGTCCCCCCGCAAACCTTAAACTCCTAACTGACT
Source organism: Clarireedia aff. paspali H2 (assembly GCA_026770245.1). Classification (NCBI taxonomy): domain Eukaryota; kingdom Fungi; phylum Ascomycota; class Leotiomycetes; order Helotiales; family Rutstroemiaceae; genus Clarireedia; species Clarireedia aff. paspali H2. The sequence goes on along the minus strand of JAJCXA010000086.1, from coordinate 13,915 downwards.
TACCATCCTCCCACAAAACAGAACCAGCATTGAACGTGATCACAAACAAGTACCGATCTGTAAAAAGGGCCAACCCTCAGTAGCAGTCAAGGTCGAGATGGGCAGCTCGCAACCGACGTACGGAAGACATCTGGAGGAAAAAGATACGTTGTATTCGTTGATTTCGAGACAGAGCATCGATACGCTGAAGGAGTTTTATCGTAGTGATGTTAGTAATGATGAGTGGTTGCTGATTAAGAAGTTGAAACCGCTTTTTGATATTCCGTAAGGTGGGGGAGGGAGTTTGTGGTATGTGGTGATTGTGGCATATGGGATAGCGAGTAGAGGAGTCTGTCTAAAAGGGGAAAGGAGATGAGGATGAGATGTGCCTGTAGATGAAAGAGAGAGGGCTCTATAACCGAGCTAAATGTATGTATGTATGATGGATGGTAGCTAGCTTAAAAAGGGGAGACGAGAAGCGAACCGTAGGAGTTTACATCTGTTTATCTTGCAGTTTAATGTGTTTGTGTGTTTGTGTGTTTGTTTGGTTGTTTGTCGGTTGCTTGGCTAGCTAGCTAGTGAGTGCATGCTATGCTATACTATGCTATACTTTAGATGTGATTTGTGGTGGTGATGGTGGTATTTGGGATATAAATTATACCAGATACCAGATACTACATCCCTGAGGTTATTTATTTATTTATTCTTTAAACAACTTGTTAATCTTACATTATATCTGCAAAATCATTTCATTTCATTTCCATTTCCCTTTCATTTTCTTACCATACCGTGCCGTGCCGTGCTGTGCTGTGAGTATATAAAAGTAATATAATATAATTTCGTCTTGTGCAACTGCAACTGCAACTCTAACTGCGAGAGTAAGATGAGAGAGAGAGAGAGAGGGAGATTACTCTCTACAGTACTGTACAGTGCGCCTCGTTTTTTTATTTTTTTTATTTTTTTACGAAGTAGTGAATATAATGTGTTTATTTGTATACAGTATACGACACCGCCGTAATCCGGGAATCCTGCGTAGGATTTTTTTTGGGTGTTGTAGGGATGGATGGATGGATGGATGGATGGATGGATGGATGGATGGATGGAAAGGTGACTGTGGCAGTGAGTGGTAGTGAGTGGTAGTGAGTGGTAGGGCAGTGGGTGAGAGCGAGAGCGAGAGTCAGTCGCATGGCATCGTATCGACTCGGATCCTAATTAATCTCCTATACTCTCTCGTACATTACGACGGATGGATGGATCGACATACGATGCGATACAGATGTGGCAAGCTGAGAGTTAAGCATAAATTGAGTGAGGATTGGATATGCTCTCGCCTCTGCACAAGTGCTTTGTAGGATTGGTAAGGTGGAAGAAGTTGAGCGTGGTACTACTACTGTCCTTTCCTAGTCAGTTGAAACAAACGGATTGTAGTGAATGATCCTGGCCTGGCTGGATGGATGGATATGCTCTCGCCTCTGTAGGATGTGGTGTTCGCGCTCGTGCTCGTGCTCGTGCTCGTGCTCGGAAAAGGCAAGCAGAGCGAGATGAGACGAAGGAGCAAAAGTGGACTTGCGGCTTGCGGCTTGCGGCTTACGGATGTGTCTCAAGGATTCGTCATTCGATGTAGATGTACACTTTGAAAGTAGAAAAGATGTGAAAGTTCTCCTTTTTTTCTCCCTCTGTCCTCACTCTACTTTCTGCCTTATGATGTTGACTGACCACTGACCACTGATCACCGACCACCGACCACCGACTGTGTCCGCTTGGGCAAGGCAGAGTGATCAACAATCCAACCCTAAAGGTCTTCAAGGCCTGGAGGCGCTGTGAACAGGAATTGTTTGTTTATATCGAATCTACAATTGTTTGTTTATATCGAATCAAGTAAATGTATGTACGGTATATAGAACTAACACATACGGGCAACTGGCACCGACCGACGACTAACCGACTAACCGACTAACCGACTGAATGACCGACTAACCGATTGGCCGACCGCTCCGACTTACCGCGCCGCTTCTGTACCAGATAAAAACCTTTTTGCTTGCCAATGTTGCATGTTTATGTTTTTATCGTTGATTGCCCTTATCCACCGCTATCTCCGTTTCTATCGACCCATCCCATCGTTTGATTCTAACCAGCACGGCTACCGATCCAAGTAAGATTACCAAAATAAAAGTCCGAGTCGAAAAAGATTGTCTAAGATTCCCAATGTACCATGAGCGATCACCGGTGGATTTTTCTGTTCTTGTGCTGAGGATGTTTTAGAGATCTGAGGGGCTTGTGGACCAACACAATTGTCGCCGTGGTTCCCCCCTGTGGCGTTTCCAAGGAGTGGAGCTGGGGCCTATAAGCGCTAATATCTAATATCGAGAGGACGTTGGTGTGTTTGGAGTACCTGCCTTGTGTACCCTGTTCTTTCTTGTCATGGCGAATGCTGACTGTGTGCGGTCCGAGAGGACTTTGTGTGTGCAGTCAGAGAGGACGACTGTGGCCGGTACAGTTTGGCCGTCTGTTATGGCCCAACTTCTGACTCGATGGTCTCTGTCGCCATCTACCTTGATAAAGATGTGCTTTGATGTGTGTGTTGGCCGTTGGCGTGAAGAATCCCTTGTCAGATTCTTCGGGCTACATGCTCTGTAGTGGCTGTGCGGAACAATGAGCAACAGCGAGTAAGACGATCTGGCCGAACAATGAGACCCTTTTGTCTCGTGGAATTGTTGATAGGAAATGCAAAAGAGAGAAAAGAAAACGTGCACCTCATGAATGGAGATGTATCATTTTAAAAATGTCCAAAATGGCTATAACATGTTCTATTATGATTCGGGTAAATCCTAAGAAGGGTCAAGATGTGCCTATGTAAGAAAAAGTTCGTGTATGCAGCCACCAAAGGCAGAGGATTCCCCACATATAGCGTGGGAGACTTTGTCGGTGGTTTCGGCAGCCGGGGAAACCAACGAAATACTTTAGTAAAAAAGGACCAAGAAGATAGAATCGGGCCTGGACTTCCCCATCCGGCCATTTTTTGGAAATTGCATTGGTTGGTTCAGCACCGCTTTCGAGTCGGGTCGTCCGAAGTTGCTACTTGTCGAGCTGCAATATGGGGCATGGAAAATGGGACATGAGATGTGCTTAAGCTCCCCTTGGACTAACGCCGGCGCATAGGAGACTTGGAGACGCGAACAGAGGTGGTTCGCACGCAGAAGAGAGAGAGGGAGAGAGAGACATACTGGATCTGTCTATTCATAGTTACAGTATCACACAGTACGTACCACCAGCCGTTCAAACGATGCAGCGTAGCATCTGACGAAAAGGATTGGGTGGCAGCCATTCTCCAGCCAGCCGTCATCACCACCGTCCATTTGGCCATTTCGTCTTATTCGCAGCGTAACCGCAGAGCGCAGAGCACCAGAGACACAAGAAGAGCGGAGCAGTACGAAAGCGGCCAATGGAACTTGTTGCATTCAGCTCACGCATCGCTTAAGCATGAACACAGGCGCACACAGGCCAACCATGAATCAGGCTCGTCAGGATGGGATGGCCTTGACCCTCTCCGGAAGCAGAAGCAGATCGAAAATGAAAATGCAAATGCAAATGCAAATGAGTGTGTTCCCGCTTACTAGACGGGGTGGATTCGAAATTAACCCTGGGACATGTGCACTGGTCGCTCGACATCCGTTTTGCTTTTCGGCCACTAAGACGCAGGCAAAGAGATATAGACAAGGTTCGTGTGACTTGGACCTCTTCCCCCTCAGCCACTCATTCACACGGAAGTCCTTTGTACGCAATCCATCAGAGCCATCTAACCGTTTCTGGGCTAGCGGCACCAACCCCCAGTCCAAGTACTTTGTACAAAGTACGTCCCTGGTAGATGGTACGGAAGTACAAGTATTTCGTACGGAAGCACGTTATGGGTAGAGCAAAACCGTTCAGAAGAGTCCGCATCCGTCGCAACTGCTACCACACCATACCCAGCAAGAGAGCAAGGGCATTACACAGCCAAGCAATGCGATTAAATTGGCTAGCCATGGCGCTTTTCCTCTCAGTGTTGGCTAAAGGTTCTGTAGTCTGTAGTCTCTATCTAGTCTGTAGTCTGTAATCTCTAGTCTCTAGTGTCTAGTCTGTGGTCTGTAGTCTCTAGTCTGTAGTCTGTAGTCTCTAGTCTCTAGTCGCCAGTCTCTAGTCTCTAGTCTCTAGTCTCCAGTCTCCAGTCTCTAGTCGCCAGTCTCTAGTCTCTAGTCTCTAGTCTCTAGTCTCTACTCTAGACTTTCATTAGAAATCTCTGGACAGGATCCGCTCTTGCCCCACGCACACGGCGCGACAGAAGACCTGGAAACGCTCGGAAATCGTGTCTTTAGGGATGATGGGGCACGGTATGGATGGATATGGCACGATATGGATGGATATGGATGGACATGGATAGATCGAAAAGTACCCAGAAAGCAGGTACCTCCCTCTTCTATCTTGGTACAAAGTACATGCGGGTGATACAAATACCAAAATATAACCCAAATGGGCCGGGGTGCGGTGCTAAACATACTTTTTGGATCTCCTCTTCCTGAACCCCTGGCTTTCTTCCCTTTCCCTTGTCCTTGCCCTTTCCCTTTCCCTTCCCCTCGACCCTCCATCATACCCTTTCTATACACACTACCTCCTCTTCTAATGACCCTGCTTGGGTCTTTTACAAAACCATCGCGTCTTCCTCATCGATTTTCGTAGAACTCTTCCTTGAAAGCCGGTCACTTTCGGTCAGAGTTGGAGCCAACGATTCCTCACACCTCATATCTCATCCCTCATACTGTACCCCATACATTCGTTTGTTGGAACATACTCGATGTCCATTGTCCCCTTAATTGAGCGCCCATTTCGTTGCTCTGTTCCTTCTTTCTGATCGTCCAGAAGTTCCAGATTCTCCATATTGGTCCCGTGAAACATCAACCTTATTCGTTGTTCCTAGGAACATCTCGCCATACATTTCGGCTTCCACTCGTTCAACGGGAAAGGAGAATTTTTTCTCTCTTTTTCTTTTTTTTTTTTTTTTTTTTGACTGAGACAGCTTCCTGCACCTTCCAGCTTCTCTGTCGTGGAATCATACTAGCTTGCAGGAAGCCACGATAACTTGCAGTTGATCTTCCGTTTTACCGCGAAACCTGAAAACCGATCCAAAACTGTATAGGGATCAGCCAAGCATCCGAATATCCATCACATCAAAAGTAGTGAATGCAGCTACAAATCTACGCCTTGCTGTGTTGTGCTGTTCTGTGAATGCTGGATCAAATCAGTGGGGCGCCGCTTCTGTGTACATAAATCGTTCTCGAATCTCGCTCGTTCAACCTCAACTCGAGATCGTGGTACTGAAACACTCCAAAGTTACTCACATCCTCTACCGCTGGGAAGAGTGGTTGGTTTGTATGTTGGAATCATCCCATAATTTTTACTTGTGGGCACTTTCTGACGTATCTCTGTTCTGCAGCTACCCAGGACCAAACGGACTCATCCCGGGAACACAGCGCATGGTGTCTGCAAACTAAAGTGCAGACGGCGATCATACTTAAATCAACCGTTTCCTCAAATTTTAGAACTCTCACACTCTACATTACTGTTACGGGCTCATCATGACGCAATACGATACTTCGCCATGGCCGGCGAAAGATGTGAGTACTCGCAAATCTCTATGTCTCAACTATTCTCCGTTATGGCTTTTGGGAAGCATTCCACTGACAACTTGGGTTTCAGATCGCCTATACCGCCATCGTAGGCGGCGTAATGTTACTTGCCTTTCTCGAATGGTTCCTATGGCTTGCGGCGTTCTTGTACTGTCTGATCAAGGTCTTCCAAAAAGCTGAGCATTGGTCCGTGAGAGTATTAGCATTGCTGGTGGGAACGCTTTTCACTCTACTAAGGTATGTGATAATCGGGTCAGTGTCAGTAGAATCTTTTGCTGACTAGGAGTTTTCTAGATGCATTTACCTACCGATCATGGTCGTTACACTTCCTCTCCCAAGCCATGTCACCCAATACTTCCCTCAAAAGATGGTCGACATTCTTCAGTGGTTCGGATTTTGGTCGTTCGCAGCTCTTTTGACAATTCCATGGCTCTTCTGCGTTTACCAGATTGTAACGCACTCTCTCGGACGAACGAAGCGAATTAAGCAAGTTTTGGATGAGCATTCGGCACCCAAGGTTGTCATCGTCATGCCATGTTACAAGGAGGACCCAGACGTTCTTGTTACCGCCATCGATTCCGTCGTTGACTGCGACTACCCGCCCTCGTGCATCCACGTTTTCCTATCTTTCGACGGTGATCAAGAGGATGAGTTGTATTTGAAGACGATTGAAGCGCTAGGTGTCCCGCTATCTTTGGATTCTTACCCGAAAAGTATCGACGTTACGTACCGAACCGCCCGTATTACGGTTTCCCGATTCCCTCACGGTGGAAAGCGACATTGCCAGAAGGCTACTTTCAAGTTGATCGACAAAGTCTATACTGAATACTTGAAGCGCAATGACAATCTTTTCATTCTGTTCATTGATTCCGATTGTATTTTGGACCGTGTCTGCCTCCAGAACTTCGTTTACGACATGGAACTGAGTCCCGGAAACACCCGAGATATGTTGGCCATGACGGGTGTTATTACTTCGACTACCAAAAAACACAGTCTCATCACTCTGCTGCAAGATATGGAATATATCCACGGTCAACTTTTCGAGCGTACGGTGGAGTCGGGTTGTGGCTCCGTCACGTGTCTTCCTGGTGCTCTGACGATGTTGCGATTCTCTGCTTTCCGACGAATGGCCAAGTACTACTTTGCGGACAAGGCGGAACAATGCGAGGATCTTTTCGATTACGGCAAGTGTCACTTGGGCGAGGATAGATGGCTGACCCATCTCTTCATGATCGGTGCCAAGAAGCGATACCAGATCCAAATGTGTACCTCCGCCTTCTGCAAAACCGAAGCTGTGCAAACATACAGATCTCTCATCAAGCAACGTCGTCGATGGTTCTTGGGATTTATCACCAACGAAGTCTGCATGTTGACTGATATCAGAATCTGGAAGAGATACCCAATTTTGGCCGTGGTCCGTTTCATGCAAAACACTATCCGAACGACGGCCCTGCTCTTCTTCATTATGGTTCTTTCTATCATCACTACAACAAAGCGAGTTCAGGATCTTCCTGTCGGTTTCATTGGTATCTCCCTCGGTCTTAACTGGCTGATGATGATCTACTTTGGTGCCAAGCTCAAGCGTTTCAAGATCTGGCTCTACCCATTGATGTTCGTTGTGAACCCATTCTTCAACTGGTATTACATGGTTTACGGCATTTTCACTAGTGGCCAGCGCACTTGGGGTGGACCTCGTGCTGATGCAGGAGCTGCTGATTCTCACACTACGCCGCAACAAGCGATCGAGGCAGCTGAGGAAGCTGGAGACGATCTCAATGTTATTCCCGAAACTTTCAAGCCTGCCGCCGATGCTCGCAACAACCAACTCACCCGTCGTCCTACCTTACCACTTCTTCCCCCGGATCGTCTCGATGGCCGTTTCGCTGCTGCAGAGAGACTTCCTGGTGGATGGTATCAACAAGTCAACGATTCTCTCAACAGTGTTGCCGCTCCTGGTATGTTGGGTGGTAAGCAACAAATGATGTCAAGAGACTCCTTCACCAGTTACGTTTCTGGCGTTACAGATACCAACTCTGTTTACATGCCGAGACGTGTGGAGAGTATTATGGGAGAAGAGGATAGGAAGAAGTACGAAATCGCTCAAGCCAACCAGAAAGCCGCTGGTGGAGCATACTACAGTCAGGTTAGTAATAAATGCATATTTATTGACAAAGTACGATTAGCTAACCAAGTATATAGCAACAGGGTTACGTCTACGAAATCCAAGATGGACAAGACGCCAAGGGTGCATACCACGATTCAGTCGAGTCTTTGGGCTCTTTGGACGGTGCTCCATCACAACCTCTAGCAGTGCCGCAAAGCACACAGCGAAACGGAAGAAGTCCATTGGGTCGTATGTCTCTTGTACGCGCCAATCCAGCTCAAGAATCCATTGAGCTGGAAGACCAAGGATCCGATACCTCACCAGAATCACGTCGTCATTAAACACCGATCTATGCTCTACGCTCTATTAGTACTTTAATAATTACTTGGCATGGGGAAAAATGGGAAAACGGGAAAAATCCTCGGAACCACTTCATCGAGGGCCTTTTTTGATTCTGGCTCAAGATGTTCGTTCTATGGACTAGCATGAGGGGCAGGAGGAATTTTGATATGTTTTTGGCGTTACGAAAAAACCGGGCATTTATGTTGCACACTTACACTCTTGAGACAGTGCACCGATCTATTTTGTTTTTTTGTTGTTGTTTTTCCATGACTGATTGCATGGGCATAGCGAGGCGTAACTTCATACCATAGATGATCATATAGGGGATTTTTACATTCTAGAAGTCGAGTAGAAGGAAGAGAAGAAGATACTTTGGAGGGCTATTGTAATTAGTGATAGAGGACGGGGGCGGGGGAAGAAAAGATGAGAAGAAGTTTACAGGATTCGCGTCGAAACAGTCGATCAAATAAGCAGATAGAGAATAATATCTTGCCGTTATTATAATGGGGAGTCAGTTTTTCTTTGCGTGTGTCCGAAAATGGAATGAGTGAAGTCAGCGTCTTTACAAACCGGCCTCTGCAGGTTGTTTGAGTCTGGCCTGATGTGGTGAAACAGGTCATCATGGATGGATACTTCTTCCTGCGAACCTTGAGTTGTTGCCAACACACACAGCAAGGCGTTCGTTCCTTTTCTACGTAGTACTTTTTTTTTGCAGGCTTGCGACCCCACACGTGAACGTCATTTGGGTTGGGTGGGTGTTTGGGCAACAGCGGCCGGTGGTTTCGCCTCGCCTCGCCTCGCCTCGCCTTGGAAAAAAGATGGGACATTCTTATCGGGCTCGTCGGGCTGTGTTATCGTGGGTGGGCACGTGATTTGGGATTGGGCATGGGCGTGAGCTTGGGTATTCGGTGAGGGAGGGGAGGAGGGGTGGATGTGGATGTGGATGTGGATGTGGATGTGGATGTGGATGTGGATGTGGAAGTGGAAGCGGGGAGAAGGAGGTGGAAGGGGGAGGAAGAATGAATGGATGGATGGATGGATGGATGGATGGATGGATGGATGGATGAATGAATGAATGGCGGTTTGTGTTTGTTTCTATTTATTTTATAGTCATTGATTTATTTGGGTGGGTGAGAGGCTTCGGCCATAGTCGCGAAAGATCGAGAAGTTTCTGCATCGTTCGTCAATACCAGTAGCGCCTGAGTAAAGAGTGAAAATTAAAAAAAAATTCATCCGCCCCGTATCTGTTCTGTCAATCCATACCATACCGTACCATCCCCGTACCTTACAGAAAAAAACACAACCACTCTTCATATCTACACATCTACACACTACCATCCAAACCTCTTTTAGATTCCTCTCCAACGAACCCTTTATTGTCTTTCTTGAGTTGACCTTTTTTCCTGCCACTATTTAGATTTTCTTTGACGGGTTTCTTTTTCCCATATCCATCAAGCGCAGAGTCAACAACGACAACAACAACGACAACAACAATACCACCTTCAACAACTTCTACACAATGTCTGGTGAGTTCAACCCTGCAGCCATCGACCGGTTGGTTGCACCGTTTGCCTTCACTTTGCTGACGATTCGAATGATGCAGTGGTCGGTGTAGATTTCGGGACACTGAATACAGTCATCGCCGTTGCGAGAAACCGTGGTGTCGATGTTGTATGTGGCTTCCTATTTTCCTATGTTGGGGTTTTTTTTTCTGCCCTGCCCTGCCTTTGGTGGGGGTGTTTTATACTTTGACTTACTGACACTGACTTTGCTGCGCAGATTACGAATGAGGTTTCTAATCGTGCAACACCGTAAGTACCCAGCATCTCTTTCCTGTCTCTATACCAAAAAAAAAAAAAAAAAAGAAAAAAAAAAGTCTCATCTAGTTGTTATCATCATCAGCTAACCTCACTTCCCCATCATAGGTCCCTTGTAGGATTCGGACCCAAGTCGAGATACCTCGGTGAGCCTGCAAAGACACAAGAGATCTCCAACTTGAAGAACACAGTGGGATCTCTCAAGCGATTAGCTGGTCGATCGTTGAAGGATCCAGATGTTGCATTAGAACAGGACTATGTCTCGGCTCCTCTTGTCGATATCAATGGCCAGGTGGGCGCGGAAGTTACATACTTGGGCAAGAAGGAGAGATACACAGCAACCCAACTTGTCGCTATGTATCTGAGTAAGGTCAAGACTACAGCTTCTGCCGAGTTGAAGCTTCCCGTTGCAGACATGGTCATGAGTGTGCCCGCTTGGTTCACCGATGTCCAGCGCAGAAGTTTGATGGATGCTGCTGAGATTGCCGGTGTTAAGCTTCTCCGTCTGATGAACGATACCACCGCCGCTGCTTTGGGTTACGGTATCACCAAGTTGGATCTTCCGGGCCCAGAGGAGAAGCCCCGTCGCGTGGCTTTCATCGATATCGGACACACCAACTACACCTGTTCGATAGTCGAATTCAAGAAGGGTGAGCTCACAGTCAAGTCTACCGCATACGACAGACATTTCGGTGGACGAGACTTCGACAAGGCTTTGGTTGAGCACTTTGCTGCTGAGTTCAAGGAGAAGTACAAAATCGACATCAAGAGCAACCCTAAGGCCATGGTCCGTGTCGCCGCTGGTGCCGAGAAGCTGAAGAAGATCCTATCCGCCAACGCAATGGCTCCTCTCAACATTGAGTCCTTGATGAACGATGTCGACGTGAGCGCCATGCTCAAACGTGAAGAACTCGAGGCTCTTGTTGAGCCACTTCTCAGCCGTGCTCACGTTCCTCTAGAGCAAGCCTTGGCTGATGCCAAGTTGAAGGTGGAGGACATTGACGTAATTGAACTTGTCGGTGGTTGCACACGTGTCCCAGCCTTGAAGGAGCGCATTCAGCAATTCTTTGGCAAGAACCTTTCCTTCACACTTAACCAGGATGAGGCTATTGCTCGAGGTTGTGCGTTCAGCTGCGCCATTCTCTCACCAGTTTTCCGTGTCCGTGACTTTGCCATTCACGACATTGTCAACTACCCAATCGAATTCACATGGGAGAAGTCACCGGACATTCCTGATGAGGATACCAGCCTGACCGTTTTCAACAGAGGTGGTGTTATGCCTTCAACTAAGATTCTCACATTCTACAGAAAAGAGCCATTCAACCTGGAGGCCAAATACGCCAAGCCAGAATTACTTCCCGGCAAGATGAACCCATGGATCGGAAGGTTCACGGTTAAGGGTGTGAAGGCAGACTCTAAGGATGACTTTATGATCTGTAAATTGAAGGCACGTCTCAATTTACACGGTATCTTGAACGTGGAGCAGGGTTACTACGTGGAGGATATGGAGGTTGAAGAGCCAATTCCAGAGGAGAAGGATGGTGAAAAGAAAGATGATGTGAGTGATAGTTCTTCTACTGCTGTTCATGCTTCTCAGGAAAACGAACCTATTCCAAAACGTCCCCGTTTGGGACAAGAAGATCAACTAACGCGCTCCTTAAAGGCTATGGATACCGACGAGAAGCCCAAGACTCGAAAAGTCAAGAAGCAAGTTCGAAAAGGTGATCTTCCAATTGTTGCTGGTACTGCTTCCCTCGACCCAGCTGCTGTGGCTGCTGCTGCTGAGCAAGAAAACAACATGATTATGGAAGATAAACTTGTTGCCGATACCGAAGAGAAGAAGAACGAGCTCGAGACTTATATCTACGAAATGAGGAATAAGATCGATGACCAATACGCCGACTTTGCTAGTGAAGAGGAGAAGGAGAAGCTGAAGGCTAAGCTTGAGGCTAGTGAGGTAAGTTGAGACTCCGTTTCCGTGACTTGTGATTGGATCATTATATTAATTATTGTTAATAGGACTGGCTCTATGATGAGGGTGAAGATGCAAGCAAAGCAGTCTACGTTGCCAAGATGGATGAAATCCGTGCAGTTGCCGGACCAATTGTTCAACGCTACTTTGAAAAGGTAGAACAAGAACGTGAGGCAGCTCGTGTAGCGGAAGAGGCAGAACAACAGAGAAAGAGAGATATGGCTGAGGCGGCTAAACAGGCTGCTTTGTCTATGGAGAATGCCGAGAATGGTGGAGATGCGGAAATGACTGATATTAATGATACGCCGAAGGAGGGAGAGGTTGAGGAGAAGAAGTAGACTAGCAGTTTGGTTTGATGGGTGAAATGGTGATGGTGATGAAGGAGGGGAAAGGAAGAAAGGAAGGAAGAGGCAAGGGGAGGATTAGATAAGATGTGTGGGGTGAGGGGTGGTTGAGTTGACTGTTGACCTGAGTGGGTGGCTAGATTCCGTGGGTGAATAGGCTAGGGGGGGTTAGGATTGGGAGAGAGGATACTGATGTCGATATGATATAAATGAATGGAATGGGATGAAAGAATGGGTGGGTGGACAGGATGGAATGGGATGGAATGGAATAAAATGGTATTATGATATGAACATGATAAAGAAAAAAGACCAATCGAGAGTTTAGACCAATGATTTTGATGTTTTAATTTGATGTATTTCTGTTTTTCTGTTTCACTGTTTCCATTGGATTAAGAATTGCTGGTTGATGGTTGATGGTTGATGTGGTAGGTAGACAGACAAACACACAGACACAAAAGACAAAGTTAACAGAAATACTGTAGGAGAATAGGGATAGATAGATAGGAGAGAGTAGAAAGGGGGGGGGGGGGGGGGGGAAGAATACAAGTTAAGTTGAAGAGTAAATAAATAATTAAGTTGTACTGTAATAATAATAAGTTAAGATTTATTTGATTGGTTTCACCCAAGTTCAGTTAAGTTGAGTTAAGTTGGTTGACTTGAACTGGATGGACTCTCTCTCTCTCTCTCTCTCTCAATCTGAGTAGTGGTGGTGGTGGTATTAACTACAAGTAACTTAAAAACACTCTATTCAACTCAATTCAACCTAATCCTATGCCAATCCAATCCCAACTCCAATCCCAATCCCAATCCAATCCAATCTAATGCATTTACAATAATATGTCCATCCCGCAGCCTGTAATTCAAAGCTCCTCCTCCTAATAAATCATTTACTCCCTTTCCCCCCATTTCCCATGTTACTCCATGTTTAAACCATTCCATGTCTCTCTTGGTCCACTCCTCTCACTGCTTCTCCCTCTCCTCCTCCATATCCGCATCCAAATCCATACCCAAACCCCTCAACTTCAACGCCAGCAGCCCCTCCGGCGCAGCAGCTCTTCCTCCCTCTCTCTGGCCCTCTCTTATATTCCCTCCATATCCCACCCGATTCCCTCTATACCCTATATCTTCTTTATGTAATTTATCGAAATAGTCGTCCATTCCCCCAACTTCTTCCTCTCTCCCCACTCCCCGTCCTACTTCTATACCCCCTACCCCATCCAGCACACCACCGTCACCCACTCCCATATCCACATCTATCTCAGCCGCATCTCCCTTAGCCATACTCACACTCAAGCTATTTCTCGTCCCAGGTCTCGCCGTCCTATCCGACGACGACGAGTTCGGCGATTGTAATTCTACTCCTTCCCTTGTCCTTTCCCCTTCCTCTTCTTCTTCCTTTGCCTCTCCCTCTCCTTCTTCTCCCCCCTCTTCCGCTCTCCTATTAAAATTCACACCACTAACCCGAGAACTCTGCATCCCCACCTCTTGGAGGAAATTTAAATGGAACTGGATCAACCCCGCCCATCCCCATCCCCATCCCCATTCCCCCATCCAACCCCCCAGCCTCTTCCATTCCCACCCCCGCAAAACCATCAGTCCCCCTCCCTAACATAAACCCCGAACTCCTCCTATACGCCTTCTCTGCCACCAATGCCGCTCCCATACCCCCTCCCATACCCCCCGCGCTTCCTCCTACG